>JALPQI010006376.1:0-62935 GCA_025490895.1 Thaumatotibia leucotreta
GGTAGGGCCCTGGTGCAGGGACCGCCCGGATAGCAACCACGGTCTTACCCGTTAACTTGCCGCTAAATAGCAGTTTTTGCACTGCTGTGACTTTATTTGGGGGTAAGATAGCCGGTGTAATTACTAGCATACATAGAGGCAATCCATCTAAGTCCTCAGGGTAGGCAGCGCATAGGCGATTTTTTGGTCACTAGGTATTTATTTATTTATTTGTTTAATAGATATCATACAACATTACAGCTTACGCCAATGCGTTGTTTGACAAAGTACATTAAAAACAAAATTAAGAAAATATAATGACATACATATAATTAATTAATATCCTCGCAGAACTTCAATAAACAGGGTTTCAATGTGGATGGCTTCTCATGAAATAAGTCGCAGTTAGGTAAAATAGTTAAAAGTTTGTTCAGCAAGACACGTCCCCGGGATTGGGGAAAATTGGTGAGCTAACGTGCGGGCCGTCTCCTCAGCAAGGAGGTGATGGTTTCGGCTGCGCAAGTATTTATCGGGAACGAATAAAGCAATGGTCCTAGTAGTCAATTCTGTGCAATCCGAATCGCCCCTAAGAATCTGACAAATAATGTAAAGTAAGTCATAAGTGCGCCTAACCTGTAGGGAGTTGAAACCTAATGTACCGAGTAAGAATTTGGTGGGGTAGAGGAAAGGGTAATATCCATATGTTTTCGTGTACAGGAAACGTAGAAAAACTTTTTGGACCAGGTATGTATGTCCATGGGCCTCAGTTCCTGCTTTCCATTAGGTGGGCTGAGAGCTCAGCTGTCTACCTTCGTCATATAAAAAAAAATATAACGGGTTAGGTATATTAATGGAAATCTTGTTATAGTTAATTGGACTTGCTGGCTACTACAATGCAAATTGTACGTAACCAATTAATTTTAATTTAAGTTCAGTCTGGTTATTTTTATAAAGTAAGTAATATCTTATTTCGCCAGCAGCAGCAATTTACTTACTGAAAGTTCTCATTTTAATTAAGATTATATTTAGTTTTAATGAATACATTATATAGGTACTTAGGTTCGTCTAATTATTTCTGACCTAAATTAATACTAGTGACGCGGCGAATGGCGAAAGCCACGATAACATATCAAATGATTTTTTTTATTTCATTTTTTTCTTAATAATGAACCTAAAATAGATAGTTTTAGAATCCCTGTATAAAAGCTTCATCATCTTCAAAACATTCTAAGCCTCTCGACTCTCAATGAACTTGCTAATGAAATGGAATAAATGTCTTAAAAAGTAGTTTAGGTAGGTTTATATTTAGGTTCTCGGCCACCCAAAGCTTCATACTTTTGTTATGAAAAGCCGTAAACCAGATCGTAAACCAAGGCGGGCATCGAACCCTCACCATAAGTTTTCGCGACTGACTCTCGAACCATTGGGACACGGTTTTAACCCCCTTATTCATAAATGTTTGCTAACTTAACAATGCGCTAATAATTGTTTGTCCCTTTCGGTCTTAACAATGTGACCATAAGAGCAAAAGTGACAAACAATTATTAGCAGCTTTTTAAGTTAGCAAACGTTTATGAAAAAGGGGGTAAGACTCTACCATCGACGCTGTCTGGTGAATTTCTCGGAGAGCAATCTAAGGTAGGCCAGACGTCGATCACATCACAACTTCAGCCTATTATACAAATACATATAGGATGTCCTCGGAAAAGTGATCAATTTCAAACTTTTTTACTCCACTAATAACTAGCAACTGAGTGCCCCGGTCTCATTAAAAACAAGCAACTACTTTTAAATGAATAATATTATTTTAAATAAACATACTTATTGCAATCAAAAAGACTTGTATGTACATCGAAGAGGAGCGAAGTCCATGAAAACGCTGACATAGATGTTATACATTGCCTACATTCCAACTGTTTGTTTACCAATATTAAATACTTATAATGATATTAATAGGTATAATACATAGTTGGAGAGGTCGTAGAACCCTGTTACGAGCAATAATTCGTTGTGTTAGCAGTATACAATTGATTTTCTACTTCAGCACTTAATCTTGTTAATTGAGTACACAGTAAATAATGTATGTTTATGGCATTTCCAAATATCACTAACCAATTTTTTTGGATTTTTATACGATAATATTCATAACACAGATTTTTTTCTAAACTAAACAAAACTTCATCCTGTCACCAATTTAATGTCGAAATTTAATTTAAAAAAATATTTTTATGTAACAGTTATAATCTAGCAAATAAAAAAATGTATATTTGATGTAATATACAATTTTTATTTACACCCGTTTTCCTTCACTGTTATTTAGCCAACTAATACTAATTAAGTTCATACATTCAGTGTCAAGTCGAACTAAGAGATTGTGCATGGATTTCAATCACCCGTCTATTTCTCTCTATTACATACTATCCAAAAGAGACGCAAAATGGTTTTCGTGATCGCATGATTTTGGACTTGTAGTATAGTATAGTAATAAAATCCTTTTCGAGTCGTCGCCGAATGAACTAACTATATAAGGCTTCAGACTCCAACGTGGGCAAATTAATGAAGGATTTTTCTCGGAAAAGTCCCGCTTGCTTCAATTACGCTTCCTAATGAGATGACTTCTGCTAATTAGCCACACTAATTAATCACAAGGTGAGCTTGTTAGGGGTATTACACGAACTTTCGTACGTGAGTTCGATGTGTGAGAATGATTAATGATTTAAATGAGTTACATAATGTTTTAGATGTTTTAAAGATTATTAATCAACATTTGAGTATAATTTTTCAAAAATATTACGGCATCTATGTATTCATTTACCTTATGGACCAATTATTCTTACATGTACCTAAGGTCTAACCCGAAACGCGTTTGAAAAATTCAAAGTGTTTAATGTCCTTAATATTTTTAAGCTACTTATTAATAAAGTAGCACCCACAACAGAAATGCCGACAATTGACATTAGGTTACATAATTTTGTTTATTTTGTCTAGAATGCATGGTCAAAATCACACGCAATCCTCGCGAGCCCCGTGTATATTATTTATTTTTTGATATATATTTTTGCACTTAGGGGAGGTAGGGGAGGGAAGGGCAGTTGGGAGACATGGGCACCCCCTTTTTATTCTGATTTGATCAAAGATTTTATTTTTTTCTTGATTTGGTAGTTTACTTTACCGACTGGCAACACTATTCATCCATAGACTATCTGTATTTTCTGTCAGTTGTGAAACACAATCACGTTTGAAGGTTATGCGCTCGTAAAAGTAAATATTTTGCTGCGGTTTCGAATTGTAATAAAGAGAAAACTAATTAAAGGTATGTGTATTTTCTATTATTTATCTATTGTATATTTACTAATCTATGAATTAAACTGTAGTTGTGTACTGTAGATTCAAAAAAATACCGGTAACCTATGTCGAAAATGTATACGGAGGGAGCAATGGGCATTTGGCGCGCGGGTGGTTTGGGCATGCCCAATGCTCCCTCCTATTATGTATGTTCAATAGGAGGACTAGAGCCAATATTTAAGGTTTATTTTTAATTACAGAAAGATGCCGTTTAAATTCAAAAAGAAAGGATTGCGACAGGAAATTCCTAAAGATTTAATATTATGAGCCATAGAAGAAGTATCAAAAGGTTCAAAAATAAAAACTACTGCTGATAAATACGGAATCCCTAGATCTAGTTTGCAACGGTACCTAAAACAAGATTCCATAAAAGATTTTGGTTTCGATTATTGATGTAGTTTAATAATAGTTTATTTGTTAACTAATTTTTGAATTCCTCCCCTACCTCCCCTACTGTACAAATTCCTTAGATCACGTAGTTATTTTTATCGATGAAAAGTGATTATTTTATCAGTTCTTAAATCTAACTTTCTTGTCTTGATAATAATTCCTTGTCTGCCCTAATGTCGCCTAAACAACCACTTTAATTTACACATTACTTTAAAATACATTCTTCATACTGTCACTTAAGCACGTTATCAGGTAACATTAGTTTACCCAATTAAAATGCATTATGTATGAGTTACAGCTATCGGCGTCTACAGGGTGAACTCTAAATCGTGATCAGTTATGTTATTCTAATGGTGGTACATTTGGTGTTATATATCTGCTATAACGTAATATATAGGACAATAACAATAATACTAAAATGTCAAAAAGAAATAGTTGGTGTATAATATACACACACAGCACTTTAAAATTGTTATGTGGTACCATATAACTGAACAACTGAGAATCGAATGGCCAGAAACATCACTAAGTAGATGTATGTATTTATGTACCTACTTTAAGTATAATTGTGGTTTTAGGATGATGAAAGTACCTGTTAAGATATTTTTTTATCAAACAAACAACTGATTTTCGGGTTTGAAACGGGGCAACCATTTTCATTAGAACAGATGGTAATCACAATACCTATCTATTTTTCGCTTTTGGGTCAATAAAAAAAATGTAAGTACATATTTAAATGCAGAATGAAAACAACATTTTTCATCACAATTTTTGTGCTACGAAGGTACCATATTATAGTTTGCATAAAACTTTCGTAACAAAATATTGATTTTTCTCCAATATGCTCGGAAATGTTCGCATTAATGTAGCAAAAACGAAACGCGAAGTACCTTCTTATGTACCAGCTCAAATTAAAAAAAAAGATTTTCATTATTGTACAGTTTTTGCGGCCGCGAAATTGTACTAAAATCCATTAATGTATTGTTTTTTACTTCTTAAAAACTACTTTTGGACTTTGAAAAAAATGCATACAGCCAAATTCTAAAGCCACGACCAAACGCCTGGTCTGGATAGAGCGAGAGACGGCGATCAAATCTATGGCCGTCTCGTTCTATCATGAGTTACAAACGCCTCGGTGTGTCAGGTCGTGTAGGTACGGTTTAATGAAACCATAGATATCGTTACTATTTTTTATGAACGACCATGCATTAAAAAAAAGTTTAGGCGGGAATCATAAGAGATTTTTTCTTTTCAATTGTTATTCAATTTGCAAGAAGAATTACTTAATCGATTGTAATAAATTTTGTTTTATTTCCTTGCATGTTTGGAGAAAAGTCCTATATGTGCCTCGGACGGAAATAGAATTTCGTGGATTCGTATGTAATTGTCGGCCTCAGCTTCGCTTCGTCCGACAAAAAATACTCATCCACGAAATTCGCTTTCCCGGCCTCTGCAATAATGTACTATTTATTTTGATTATGCCCTTAACTATCTACAATTATTTGCAATCAACCCCTTTAAATACTTAAATATCAAGTTTTTACTACACCCAATGTAGGTTTGGTAAAATTGGTAAAAATTAACCACCAAAATTACGTTACCTAGGTACCTATCCATAGTTAGTAGTTTATACAATTAGAAATTCGTTACACCGAACACGACTTCAACTTCACCCTGTATAGCAGTACGTAAGTAAGCTATAAGTGGTGTTCGGGGCTCATTATTACCTATCACTGATACGGCTCGAGTCCATCAGTTACGTCGGCGACACGTACTCTGTCATACTCCTAATTTCACTATTAGATGTTTTCAACTTTAAGAATTAGGTGATAAAGATGTAATTGGTTAGAATGTGTTGTTAGAATTTATTTACATTCTCCTATTTTTATGTACCTACTTAAAAAGTTATTCAAAAAAGTATGCGTAGCATTTCGTTAGTCATATTTTACCCTTTTTTACCATATTAGGGAATTCGAAATTTAATTAATACGGAGCAAAACGGCCGTTTAGAGTGTTTAGTTATCATGAGTCATGATAATTATTTTATACAGCCTAGTAACAGACAGACGAGCGGAAGGAAAGAGAAATCTTAGTACTAAGAGTCCCATTTTTACCCTTTCGGTAAAGGAACGAAAATGTACTGAAGTTCGATTTCTTAAATATAGCTGTACACTTATGATTCTTATGTATCTAATCGTTTGTCATCGATGCCGTTACGTTCTAACTAGTATGTAAGTGCGAAAGTGACGCGTAGCACGATAAATGCATAAAACGGAGCCAACATAAGGCACATGAATACAAAAAGCACCGTAACAAGCGTCACATTTCAAATTATCGTAAACAACCCAATAATCGACATGACAAGACCCAATTTTCGACACCCTGCTATCAACTTTCCTGCTATGACATAAATCATGGGGCAGTGTCAGATATTGGTACCTCATAATTCATAATTCATTTTCTTGCATATAATCATGTGTTACATAAAGTTTTATAGTAGGCTTTACAGCTAAAGATCACATAAACCCTGATAGGGTATTAACCAAAATAATTACCTAACTTAAAACTAAAAAGTAGGTACTATTTAAAATAACCTCTACGATAAGTCAAAGTCGCAAAACACTTCTTATATTTATTATAAACATAGATACCCCCTCTCCCCCCTACAATTTGTATGGGGGGAGGGTGTACCAAACTCCTTTGCTTTCTGTACTCTACAGTAACTCGGTAACGAGACATCGTTAATACTTTACCTGTTTAATTTCAGTATTAATTAGTAACCCTCGATTAAGTATGTACACTCGAACAATAATTATAAATGAGATCGAGTAACGCAAATTGTAGTTTATAATTAAAAGGTCCCTCACAACTTCCAAGAAGTTCTCTTTGAGTTCAGGCTTTTGTCTCCTTTAGCGAGTTAAAGTAGCCATCCACAACTGCTTGATAAGTTTTCACTGCTTTGTCCATCGTTAATTCTAAGGATATTTTATACTTACGTATTTTATCAGTTTGAATCTAAATCCTATTCGTCCTTTACTATCACTAACAGTAGAAAAAGAAAAAAATATAAACAAAAATGGGCGACTAACAATAAATAGTTATTTGTTATACAAGGGTGCAAAGTTGTATTTTACCCGCGAGTATGAAATTGAAACACGAGCAAGCGAAAGGATTCTATAGTTGAACCACGAGCGAAGCGAGTGGTTCTAAAATAGAATCCTGAGCGCAGCGAGTGTTTTAACATACGAGAAGTAAAATACATTTGCACCCGTGTGTAACACAAAACTTTTCCCCTCACTATAGCGAGGAAACTCAAAAAAGGTAATTATTTGTTCACATTACAATCATCATCGGGTTAGTGATAATAATTTTCCAAATGCATCATGTATTTCATCATCATCATCATCATATCAGCCGAAAGACGTCCACTGCTGAACATAGGCCTCCCCCAAAGATTGCCACAATGACCGGCATGTATTTAATGCAAGATTTTGTTGCCGTAAACTTAGCACGAAAAAGTAAACGCAGCACGATTTTAACACATTCCTGTAGTTGCACACCAACGCCAATGCATTATTAAATCATTCACATTCATTATTTTTACAAAATTATAACAGAACACCCTGAAAGTTGTTTAGTTTACTATTTTTATGCGTGTTCGAGTCGGTAAATAAAGATTATAACCTATAATATTCTTTGACAATGTTGACGTTGACATTTTCTGCGTTTTGTGATTGCATCTAGTCATCTTATCATCATTCACTAAAACAATTGTTACTTATGGAATTTTAGGATTTATATGTTAAAATCATCATATTATATAAAGGTTTGTATTTTACACTAAATTCTCAAACAAATTATTTAATTATCATTAATATGGAACAATTTCCATGAGCATTTTACGTTTTGTTATTCCAAAACCAAGGTCATTACTTTGCCACACAAGTGAATAATATGCGTTTTTACACGTTCGTATTAAAGGATAAACGAGCACTTTACGAGCTAGTGAGGGGAAAAAAATAATAAATATTTTTGGACATCTTTACACAAATCGAACTAGTCCCACGGTAAGCTCAATTAAGGCTTGTAATGTCGGTACCAGGCGACGATATATATAATAGATAGATACATATAGGGTTAGTTGTGGAACATTGACACAAACGGACACAATGAAACTTTGCGATATCTCGGAAACCTGACCTTAACGGCTAGCCCCGTCTATCAAACAAGGACGAGCTTAGGGACCCTCCACAACTCCCCAGGGTGCGAGCGACGATCGCAGAAGGAGCACGTCGCTACATGCTTCAAAGCGAATTGAACCAGGAAAAGTAACAATTTTTTTATTTATATTTCGTAATTTTTTGTAAGAATACAGAGAATTGTTTGGTAGTATTTATATTTTTGTCGTATTGTATATATATTCAAGTTTATCTTAAGCTAAATACTTTTAAAATTAGTTCAAGTTTTGGCCTCGTTTTTTTATTTAGTTTAAAATAATACCCTGGTGTCTCAAAATGAAACATTTTTATGTAATGTACAATGAAACAGGTCCATGTTTCGTTGTGTACTGTATAGTTTTATTGTACACCGAATGTGAAATTGCAAAAGGTTACTATTCTATGAGACTGTTTATTTAAACATGTTTCATGTTTAGCACCTCATTATCAACCTATTAAGGTCCACTTGTATAACCTAGGGTTAAACACTGACCAGTAAAATGGTCACTTTAGCTCCTGCTGGTGAATACCTGGTTATTTGGCTAAACCCGGGTGGTACAAGAGAGTCTAAGTAGTACATTTCTAATATTTTTGGTTGACTAGTATAATTATTTTATATATTAAATATTTCGTAAAATTATATGCGTAGTAATAGTGGTAATAAAACATATTTTTTAATCTTTTAAAACATTCTGTTCCCACATCTTGTATTAATATGTGATTTGAAAAATTTTCGGTTGCTTAATGCGCCAATGTCATAAAGATTCGTTAATAAATTAATCTTCCCAAAAAGTTTTACTACTGATTATGTAACTCTGTTTCAATGTTGGTTACCCGTGATATTTTTAGTTTACAATGAAACAGCTCACGGTGTTTCACTGATCACCATTTATTAGTACACATTGAAACAATACACTTTTTTCAAAAACATTTTAAGAATAAATACGAAATTTTCAGAACTAGAGCCACTTTTTTACATACCATAAATAATTATGACTATTAGTCTATTCTATGGCAAAATATACGATTTTTAACTTTCAAATTGGCTGAGATAGGACAGTTTAAAAAGTTGAATGTTTCATTAATGGCAATAGTTTAAGTAATATGTTTAGGTAGGTTGCCCTGAAAGTTTCGGGAATCGGAAAAAATACGCATTTTAATGAAATAAAAGTACTTTTATTGTTTTTCAAAGTATTCTCCTTTGTGTTTAATACACTTTTTCATGCTCTGAAACCAGTTTTTAAAACAGTTATTGAAGTCTGAAGTGGGGGTTGACAAAATGGCCATTTTATAAGCGTCGACTGCTTCTTCCGCGGTCTGAAAACGCTGACCACGCAACCGATTCTTTATTTTCGGGAAAGTAAAAAAATCGTTGGGACTTAGGTCGGGGCTGTACGGAGGATGATCCAGTAATTCGACGTTTTCGCCCATCAGATAGTCGTCTGTTTTCTGAGCGGTGTGAGGGCTGGCATTATCATGGTGTAGTATAATACGGCGGTTAGGGTTAGTTTTTCGCAGTTCAGCAAAAACAATCGGTAAACAAACGCCTATATACCAATCGGCATTGACAGTTCTTCGATCTTCAAGAGCGATAGTCGCCACGTGACCCGATTTGGAGACAAACGTGGCTACCATTTTTTTGATCGTGCTGCGAGAACGAACAACTTTTGTCGGCTTCGGTTCGTCTTCGTAAACCCAAACTCGAGATTGGTTTTTCGATTCAGGCTCATATGCGTAAATCCATGATTCGTCACCTGACACAATACTAAAAACGGCATTTGAGCTTCCTCCATTAAATCTCTTTAAAGTTTTGCGGCACCAATTGACACGTACCGTTTTCTGGTCGTCAGATAACAAGTGAGGAATCCACCGGGAAAATAACTTCCGCACGCCCAACTCTTGTTGTAAAATAACTTGTACCTGACTCATTCCCATGCCTAAAGTCTCCTGAATCTCCCGATATGTAACATGCCTATCTTCCTTTATCAGTTGGCGAACAACATCGATGTTTTGATCGGTAACGGCCGTTTTCGGTCGACCCTCACGTACGTCATCCGCAAGAGACACACGGCCACGTTGGAATTCCGAATACCACCTGTATATGGTCGTCTTTGAAGGTGCTTCACTACTAAAAGCAATAGTTAATCGGTCTCCACATTGTTGTTGTGTTAATCCACTTTTAAAGTCATAATAAATCATTGCTCTAAAACTTTCGCGGGACAGCTCCATTTTCACCAGCGACTCAACGACTTTAAAAAACAATTGAAAATCGGACATTGTTTTTTTTTTCTAAGTGGCCAGTGTTTTCGAATAATGAGACTATGCTTGTAAGAAAGAGGTATAACACATGTCAAATATACGTTCCTAAGTATTAAATTCCCGAAATTTTCAGGGCATCCTACGTAACAATAAAACATACGTACACAATAAAACAACATGATATTTATATTTGTGATAAATAAATACACAAATAATGCCCTCGCCGGGATTCGAACCCGGAACCTCCAGCTTCGTAGGCAGGGTCACTACCAACTAGGCTACGGAGGCTGACAACAATTGCCTTTTTTGTCTTTGACACATATCGTAAAACACAGTCGTCGATTTATTTTTAAGTTAATACTAATAAATATGAATAATTTTAACTAAAAATTTATACATGTGAACTCAAGGTTTACGTTGGTGATAAAACAAAGATTGTACATAATTTGAAAGTACGTCATTATGCAATATTGCAAATTTGAGGGTTTGTTTAAATTTTTTTCTTTTTCTACTGGCGCACGAAATAGAGTAAAAGTTTCTATCTGTCGTTTAAACATTTACTTTTGTTTCGATTGAAAGATTATAGTATAACTTAGCATGTTTTTTTTTTAGTATATCGTGTGCTAGAATATCGGTAAACGGGCTATTTTAAATGCAAACATGCAGAGCTAAGTGAAGTACTCCAAGATTAGAAATATGAATAACGTGTAGAGCAAATAGCACAATAGGTCGCAGTTGTACGATGCTACATACCTGAGCCGCCTAGTGCGGGCGCAGTATCGATATAATGTACTTACAGTCGATGTCAACTCTGTACTAACGTATACTTGTACAGTCAGCACAGAGTTGACGTCATCATCATGTTTCATGAGGAAAAAAATATTGTATATAAAGGGTGATTTTAAATGATTTCGTATTAGTTTTCACTTCTCAAGCTCGAAAATTTTCGCCATCTCAAATTATACGTGGTACCGTTTGGAATTGACGTTTAACTTCACTTTAGTTTTCTAAACAACTCACTCGTACCAATGCCATGCGAGCGTAAAGGAAAGAAAAATAAGTTACCTATCGAATCACAGTATCGAATCATTGTTATGGACCTACATTGGATAGACACCTAGCGTGGAATGATATGTATTATGCATTTTTGTAAACAACTACTTAATCAAAAAGAGGAATGAATAAGAAAGAAGAAAGCAATAAGATAATATCAAAATGCAGGACATTATCCAAACCAAAACATGAAACCTTAACGATCTCATAATATATGATGGGTTGATGGGTGACAAAATAGCAATATTCAAAACTGTCTGCTACTGAGATACAATTTTATCATTTTCAGGAAAACGCCATACCATTCAAAAATGCAAAGGTATTCATCATATTCTATCTTGAATATTACACTACTCGTCGAGCTTTATTATAGAAAATTCTGTGGCGTAAGTGCTTCTCTACTCTTAATCAATTTACAATGTCAAACAATCCAATAGAATAACCGCTAAACAATCGGAGTTCCAAATCCGAATCAATTCTACGTAGGCCACTTATCGAGTATTGTTCGACAATGACGTTTCGACGTTTCGCTTCCCTACGTCGCCCGGCGGGGGTCCGATGATTGATAGCTGGTCGGCTGCGGGGAAGCAGGACGCCGCTATCCAAGGCGGCGTTGTCTCTCTTTCTTGCACACAGCAGGCTCAAGCTGTAATTGAAAGGCAATTACCTGGGCTGTAAATATGACAGAGGTGCGTAATTGCAGAGGGTCTACCGCGAAACAGAATCGAGGTATTGCATCCCTGTAACCCTTACGTACAAATTTACGCGTGCAAGAGAGAGGGAACTTGTCGATCGTGGTTCGAGGTAGGCTTTTAGGACTCTGGACTGGCTGGCGGAACGCAGCCTTTGCGATGATATATGAAAATCGCGCGCGTCTTCATATTTTTTGGCACTGCTAATTGCTTCGTTTAATGATGATGTATGGATTGCTTTCAAGTTTTTCAACCTTCCTTAATCAGAGTTAAAAACTGGTTATGAAAATGTTTAAACCGGAAAACTGGTGTTTGGAGACCAGTAGGTGTAAGGTTTCTTCCATTGTTTTGAATAATAATAAAAAGCAAACATTATGTAACTAAAATACGTGACGCAGACGAAACTGGTGTCAAATTATGCCCGCAAGGCCCGTCTTTTGTTCGCTTTTACTGTTGTAGCATTTAAATAACAAATGTTAACTATACTCAAAAGCAATGAAAACTAGTCGCTTTGTATGGAGATTTCCATACATATGCTTCGTTTTCATTGCCCTTGAGTGTACACTAATTTGTCTTATCCATATTAACTATTATGTCTGAATATGCATTACTTCGTAAGTGCAAAGCATGTATTTTGTATTGAATGAATTGTGCTGAGGTAGGAAAATCCAGTGGTCTCGGCGCTGACTATAATTTTATCCCTTTCGGCGTCGAGACCCTGGGTCCGTGGGGCTCTGGCGCTTTGAGTCTCTTTAAAGAGATTTCAAAGATACCACAGGTGACCAAAGAGCTAGCAGCTACTTCGCTCAACAGATCAGTCTCGCGATCCAGCGTGGTAATGCTGCCAGCATCTTTGGTACCTACCATGCCGCGGGGGCCGTTTTTAGATTTCGATTTAGTTTAGTGTTTAAACCTTGAGTTAACATACATTTTTATTTAAAACTATTCGTATATTGATTTAAACTTTCACGATTATTACTCATATTTTGCAGACCTGAATCTGCCTGCGACCACGGGTGTAGCGTAACGGTCATGCCCGAAACGTCAGGATATAATTAAACATAAGTTTACGCGATTAAGACCCGTTTGTCTTTAAAATATAAAACTATTCGTATTTATTACTACATATTAACATGATGATGATGATGATGATGATTAACGTAAAAATGTATCTGCGATCACGATGTGTGTCAAAATATCAAATGCTATGAAAAGTCAGCCATATTTGTTTACATTTTTTTTTACTCTACTAACGATTGGTATATCTTAATAATCTTCAGCTTGATTGTGTTGGTCATGGTAATAGTACATAAGTATGTTGTTTTTACATTATTATTCATGTTCATTCATATTGGGTTATTTTACAACATTTTGATAGTATCCAACAATTAAACTGTAAGTATACAAATTAAATTACGATAATAGGTATCCTGCTGTCAAACGTTTACGTCCCTAAAAATATAATCTCATTAACAGCCCGGTATAGATACAATCTTTAATGCATTCTAATACAATGTTTTACTTGGAGTCGTTAATTGAATGTGGATTACCATACAAATGGCGGCACATGGCAGTGGGTTCGATTCCGTTGCGCCGGCGGCGGCGGGCCACCTGCCCGTTCCGACAACATGCGACTTTCGATCCCTTTATACCCCAAAGGAGAATGTGGTGCGTTGAGCTATGCATACACGTAGGGCTACTATCTAGAAATTCGTAAAACCATGCCAGACTTGAAATACCTTTTTCACCTCAGCAGCTCGAAAAGACTTCTTTTGATTCGCGAAATCAGTGAGCAAAGTGCGATTTTGCTCACTGAGTGAATGTTGTTTTCCATGACGTTTAGACTTCAACTTTTTCTTTTGTTTCTTTCACTTGTTAGTAAAAAGACAGAGATGAAAAATGTTACGTTATAAATTGTCATAATATGCATTTTTTTTTCGTTCATGGCATCCTAGCGTATTCAGCCAGTTGTATTAGACGACGCGTTTTATCGGACCCGATTCCTTGTATCCGAACGGCATATGGCCCCTACCACCAAGCATAGTATACATAACATTGGCGTCCGTCATTCCACCTCTCTATCGCTCTTATATATAAGTGTGACAGAGAGAAAGACAGCCGTTTTAAAACGGATGGATATCGTGGTACTAGGCGAGTCAGAATCGCGTTCAGAAATTCGACACGAGTTCATTTCTAAATAATTATAACTGTTTTATAAAATTTTATGAGCTTTCATTTTTTTAGTAGTTATAATTATGTACTTTCTGTTACAAACATAATGGTAAAACAAAAACAAAAAATAACGGGATGGCACGTATAAATGTTTAATAACATATTTTCCTTTTCTCCATGCTGAGGTGAAAAGTTGTATGTACAACTTGAGAGCAAAGTTATTTGAATCTCGTGTCTTTCGAGTCTCTCGCTACGCTCAAGACTCAAAACTGACACTCGCATCAAATACGTACTTTGCTCTCATGTTGTACAAATAACTATTTTCCCCGGATTTTATTTTGTAAATACCTAAATTCAATTAAGTGTTTCAATTAAGTGTGAAAAGTGTCTGCGTTTTCCCCGGACACTTTTTGAAACCCTGCCCGGACGGCCTCCAAACTCGGACAAATCCAGAAAAACCCGGTCGAATCTCAACCCTACCTACGCTGCCTCGGAGTAACCATATATTTATCACCAGCCTATGATAATCCACTGCTGGACGTAGGCCTCTCCTATTAACTATGCGTATAGACGCATTAGGAGGTATATATTACTTTGTACGAAACATTATCAACATTCACCTAAATACGCTTATTTCGCTATAGTTTATAAAAAAAAATAAAGCTATGTTTTGGTTTTTCGAATACACACAGTTTCATCATATCAGCCGAAAGACGTCCACTGCTGAACATAGGCCTCCCCCAAATATTGCCACAATGACCAGTCCTGTGCCACCCGCATCCAGCGGATTCCTGCGACCTTCACCAGGTCATCAGTCCACCTTGGGCCTCAGAAGAAGGCTCAAAGTCACCCAATGGAGAGGGATAAGCTAGGAGTCTCTCTGCGAGATCGGATTAGTAATGAGACAAACAGTTTACTTTTAAATTTTCAGTATAACTCAATTTCAATATTTCCTGATGCTTTCTTTCCTAGTACGAGTATGTACCTACATACTAAGAGGTAAATAGACGGTACCCGGGAGTGTGACGTGTATATTTAAGTATGACGAAATCATGCATTTGGTCATACTTAAATATACTTGGTACTTATTAATTATTTATTAGGTAGTTAAGGTACGCAGTGTACGCACTTGTGTAGTTTGTGTACCCTATTACTTAAAGTTTAACCGCCACTTTCACCCCTATAAGAATTAGTTCCTCTATATTATAGAGTCTAGACCAATATTCTGCCTAAATTTACGTACAAGGATACCTATTTATATAGGATGTACGTAGTGTAAGTATCTACATAAAACACGCTACTTGATATTTCATAATTTTACTGTCATCCTGTCATTTTACTTTATCAAGTTTTCCCAGTCAGGTGCTACAGGTTACCCTATTACATAAAAGGTTTGTACCATCTATAATAATGACCAAAGGAAAATGCGATTTTCTAATTTGTATACAGTAATGAAAGTAACTATCCAGATGAGATAACTGTACCTACGTTTATTACGGAACAGGATCTCAGTATTTTCTTTCCGAAGTATAAAGCATAAAATTTACATTACACAATTAAATACAACGTTGCTGTGCGACTTCATTCAAGCTTTCACCGTCACTTTCACCTCCTAAGGGTTCCCTTCTCGTAAAAAACATTGTATTGTCGTCAACAGATAGGTACAAAACTGTACTTTATTTGAAGATCTTGTCTTGGAGATATCGTTTGTAGTTTAATGTACTGTCTGAAATATAAGTAGGTATGTAATCTAATGAAAAGAGTCAAAGCGAGGTATGACTGTATTTGGGACATAATTATTATGTAGCTACCAAGTAAACTTTACGTTGCTCATCATGCCATGTGTAAGTTACGTAATTTGTAATGACTAAAATAATAAATCTGATCTCAGTTTATATTATTAACTAGGTAATTGTCAAGAGTGGCTTTAGACTGAAGAAATTTTCACATTGCATGGTCTTTTACACTTCATGGACTTTTACTTTTTCTTTGAACTCTGATTGAAGCAGGTGATAAGTCATAGAAAATGTTAGAGTCTGGATTATGCATATGTACGTCTCGATGACCGAGTGATTGGAACACAGCCGAGACTCTTATGGTGTCACCTCATCTTTCGATGCCCGAATTGGCGTAAGCCGGTCAAAAAAGGCTAATAAGCGAAGCGACAAAAATGTTTCAAATATGCACGTCGATGACGTCGAATCGCCTCGTCTGAACGGAACGGAAGTGAAACGATTTACAGATCGCTCTTATGTCATCAACAGAGGGCAAATCCACAAGACTGTAACATAAGTTAGAAAACAATTCTTTTGTGTATTTAAGGAGATTTAAGTGTCCACTATTCTACCTAGAGGCCTAAGTCAGACATATGGACACTTATCTGTTATTAATTAATATAAAAAAAAAAAACAAAAGAATTGGTAACTCTAGCAGTACCATGACTTTGCAAGTATCGTATCCTTTACTTTCCTACTCATAGTAGGGCTACTGTTGTTATCTACAGTCTTCTGCATTTACCGCATTGAGTTTTTTCCACCAACTTAATGCCGACTGCCGTCAACAGATCGAGGGACACCCTAATGTCGAAGGCGGAGACGTCGCGGGACGCGTGCCAAGCCCATACAGCATAACTCCCAATCCCACAAACATTTTTCATATTTTAATTGACAATGTGAGCTTGCTTTTTAGCTCGCTAACTAGGTAAATGACATGGATGCTTCCGGTTGAAGTATTTTTTCCCGTCTAGTCTGTTAATTAGCGGGGTACTATACCTTCCTTCTTTTTATGAATCATTCATTCGTAGCTATGTATAGTTTCTGTGTCAATTAAACTAATGAAGTCTAATGATGTCCAAGGGGAAATATTTGATAGCCCGATAGGAATCCAGTTTATGGACACTCTATATCACTAAAAGAAAAAAAAGAATTCATAGATAAAATAGGTACATAGGTAGATAGGTACTTGGTTTAGTCATGTAGTTATGCGTCAGCATAAAAAATAATGAATCCAAACACTCGATCAGGGGCCTATCGCATAACAAATTACAACTAATATTACAAGCGGAAGTCTCTTTCTAGTAAGAGAGATAGAAAAGAGACTTCCGCTTATAATATTAGCTGTAATCTGTTATGCGTATAGAATATAGTGCGTAACAAAAAAATGCACTTTGCGTCTAACTATATTCTGACCAAGCTTTTACTAAAAAACAACAAAAAACATTTAAATAGAAGCCATCAAATTCCACATACGTAACTCGTTCCCAAACCAATCGTGGCTAGTTACTAGTTACACCACTAATTAACCCAATCAACACGGCCGGTTAATTAAGAACCCGTGAACACCTGTAACGGAGGATTACTCAGATTTACGGAGCTGACCCGTGTCACACCCGACTAGTACAACTAGACCCCGAGATTCTTGGCACTTTGTGTAATGAACTCAACTCTTCCCGTGGGCAGGGACTTAGGGGTTTTACCCCTAAATTTAGGGGGTAAATGAGGACCGTGGGGTATTTATAGGGGCTTAAAAATCTTAAAATGTTTAGGTGTATATCTTTACTGGAACAAAGTTACGCCTTTCACGCAGTGACTGAGACAGATGTACTATATGATTTTTGAAGTTTGCTGTAGGCCCTTAGAACTCTTAATCCCTTATTTTTTTTTGTTTAGGGGGTATTCCAAAAAACGCCATAGTTTTTGAGGACTTAAGATGGTCTTTAGGGTTAAATAAAATTTGAAGTTGATAACCCTGCCCGTAGGTGGAGAAAGAGTCGACTAAGAGATTGAAGTGTCACTGATTCATTTATTTAAGGTTGATGAGCAACAGCGTCATAATAGTGGACAATTTTCTTGCCCAGAATGCAATGGGCACTTATAAGTACTTAATAGGAGCCCAGCAGTTGACTGAGATAGGCTGAAAATGTGATGATGTGCGTGTGTGTGTAATGAACAGGTGTCGGAGTTTTCATAGACAATCAGGCTAAAACAATCTGTGGAGTCAATATTAATATATTTTTTTAATGATACTTATAGGGATTTTGATTTTTATTGATGTTTATTTAGGATAGTATATTTTATTTGTATGATTGTATAATTGACTATTGACATGTGTTTTTTACATTAAAGATAATTGAATTGAATAGGTATGTACTCATCCTTGTTAATTAATTTGGCCCAAAACAAAATACATTTGTATACATCCGGACTTTAATACTTTTAAGTACGTGCTATATTAAATAATTATTTCAACCATAAATAATAGTTATTTATGATACAAGTTTGGAAAGTAGGTTTTTTTCAGGACGAATGTCTGTGACTATTCGCTTTGTGTTTTAAAACCGATACGAGTTAGAAAAAAGCCTACGTTTCAACAAGTGTATCATACAAAATTATACAATGCATTATACGAGGAAAACCAGACTATCTCGGCCGTACGGAAAAGTACCATGAAAAATACATATAAATAACTTTCTAGGCATAAGTTTACCCTTAAAAAGGGCACTTTCTGAGCATATGCATTGTAAATGTTGCATGGCAATCTAATTCATACAATGACTTTCCACATGTAGGTAATGTTGTTGGAATTAGGTAGTATTTTTACTAAGTAATAATTCAGGTAGTATTTTCACTAAGTACCTAGATAGGTATTTAGAAATATTAGCAAAAATGTTAGAAAATGTCGTTTGGGTGAAACATATCTTTGAGGATCAGTATTAGTATGCTTAAACGTCTAATGCATCGTCATTCTCCATAACTGGCTTTAAATTAAACAGTCGGAGCGTGCTATGAGAATATTGAGAATTCCGATGTCTGGTAATGAAGTGTCCGAATTACACCAGCTCTCGCGATATAGGATAGGAGTGTTGTAAATAAATGCTCGCCAGTGTTCTTGATACTTGCAAGCGAGCGATTGGTTCAAGTCAAATAATATTTTTTACATTTTTGACACAAGTAGTCGAAGTCAGCATACTCAAATTGTCTGACTAATTTACTGTATGATAAACGAACCAATTCTTGATAGCTTGCCATGTATTAGATCAGCGAGGAGCACACACTAATGATCAGAGGGATAAATAATTATCGATATAAAAATATAATGCCCAAACTTATCATTCAATTTTGAAATCTAAAGTACCCTGAAGCTTTTACGTTTGTGATCATGATCTAAGTAATTACTACGTAACGTAGTCAACGAAGTATTTATTTATATTCATCAGTGTCTTTCTCTTTATAATTAGATTAAACGATTTAAAATGCTGACGGGGAATTACTAGACCTATCGCAAACTAGAGTAATAAATTTCGAAGATCTGTCTTCGTCATTCCAATGAAAGCGCCATCATAGTGACAAAGCTCCAATTTTTTTTCGCTCGCGCTCAGAGACCAAATATATCAGCGTGTCTGCAACAAATGCATCCGGCAAGCAATCAGAATGGCGCCGGAGAGATTTACGGGGCTGACCCAGACCTCGACCGTCTTCACAAAGAGCCGGCGACGCGACCCGCCGACCTGCGACATTTAGGTGACGAGTTTTATTAACTCGCTCCACGCGAGGGGAACATGCATCAAACGATAATTTGCCCTTAAATGCGCTGTTAACGATAATAACATTAATAACGAGTGTTTTATATGTTTAGCTAACTGCTTTTATTGGAGTTTGTAATTTATAATGGTCTTCTTAATGCCACGCGTTAGGCTGTTAAGCAAATTCCAGTTTTTATGGACAAAATTTGATCTTAGCTTATGATCTTGTTTTACGTTTAAGTATCAACCTACGAGTTCTGTCACAGTTACATACTTGTCAGAACAATGAATTGAAATTGAATGCGTTTCGTCCCAGATATTCTTGTCTAGTTCGAATCCCGGCGAGGGCATTCTTTGTGTATTTATTTATCACAAATGTTTGTTCCTTGGTCATGGCTGTCTATGTATTTAAGTATCTATATGTATCTATCTATTATATAGTTATATCGCGCCTGGTACCCACATCACAAGCCTTAATTGAGCTTACCGTGGGACTAGGTCGATTTGTGTAAGATGTCCCAAGATATTTGTTTATTTATTTAGTTAAGTATTTATCTTGTTGCTCGGCTTTTAGTACAGTTTAGCACAATAAATATAAGTAGGTTCTAAGTTTATTTCATAAATTCTTTCTAGAATAGGAGAGGCCACTAAGAGAGGCTTTTATGCAGCAATGGACTGATATATAGGTAGGTTGATGAAGTGATATGAGTGTTTATAAGTATCACAAATGACCTCGTGTATAAGTGCTAAGATCCTTGAGGACTGCACGGTGCAGCGCAGCATCATCGAACGCGCATTACGTTCGATTGTAGGGCCCGGCGCGGCCTAATTGCCAGCATTGTGTCGGCATGCAGATGTGAATGGGCTTTGATTTGGGCCCGGGGTGGGGTGAGCCGGGGACAAATCGCTCGTTACGCTGCAGGTAAACTTTCATTGAGCGTCGGAAGGCGTCGGACGTGAGAGGCGGCCGACAAAATGTCCTCGTTATTCGCCGCCGAATCACTCGCTCATTGTGTTCAGGGAAACGGTAGACGCGGTCGCCGAACGAAAAAGACTTTAATGAAGCGTGAGAACGCTCTAAATGAACGATTGTGCCCAGGGCCCCGTTTAATGAAGGATTGACGCAAAGTGGCTCAGATTAACGCAAATTGTCTTGTATTGTCTGAGGCGATTGCTAGAAAATAGTAAGGTCACTAATTACCTTCAAGTATTATAGCAGAAAGCCTATGAGCTTACTTGTGAGTCTTGTGACCTGTGATATCTTATGTAGTTACATACATACATATTACATAGGTACCAACATGGAAAAAAGAGTAAGTGGCTCACGAATCAGCCGACATATTTTTTTAGGTGGTCTTCCACGGCTTAAAAATATTGTTGTCAAGCAGTGTACAATCAATCAAGCAATCTCAGCCTTCAAGATATTTAGTTTATATGAAAACGTGATGGATTTAAAATATTATTAACAATGGAGCTTTTAGGTGAAGGGTTTTAGCACACGAGTTCGAATCCCACCTCTGACATTAGTTAACTCGTGGATCTACATACTTTAGTATAGGTAACATGACATCTAATATTTATAGTCTTTTTTCACTTTTAGGGACACCCAACCCGTTAGGGTGAGATAAAAAAACCTTAATTGCAGTCAGGCTTGTAACGACAGGTAAATACAGTGGCCTTCAGAATTGCATGGACGATTTATGAATGAATTCATTCATAAACTGTCCATGCAACTTTGAACTCGACTGTACTACGATATCTTTAAAAATGTAAACTAAATCGGCTTTTTATATTTTATATCGCTTATAGTTTATAGAGTCATTACAAACCTAACTGCAATTAAGGTTTAATAGTCTCACGTTGATTGGTGTCCCTAAAAGAGAAAAACCTTTTAATAATGTAAACTCCATTTTTGTATGAAAATCTTGTATTTACATTTATATGTGCATCAAGGAATATTCATGTCGAAGTATTAACGACAACAGCAGTGGATTCATAACGATGCTGTATTGTTTTGGGGAAATTTGTCAGTCCATTGAACCACCTGTTGCTCGGAGGGTGAGAGAAAAACTTAATGCCGGGCGGCGAGATCACCCCAGTGGCAAAACGTCGGGTGGGTGCTGGTGATGGATGTCGCTTGTGACGTTGTGGTACTGCGGGAGTCTCGTCGGCTCCGGGCCTTCGTCACTGCCAATTAAAATCTGATTCTAGATAGGCCTATTAGATAGTTTTTTGCGATAAACTCAAACTAAGTAGGCACTTATAGGTATATACATATAGGTAATGAAACGGTTAAACTCACGTGCATTTTCGCGACATGTTTCGGAGAGCCTAGGTCTCCTTTATTAAGCACTGAGTCCGTGCTCAAGCCTCGCGAGCGCGGCGCGTACTGTTTAAGTAAAGTGGTAACGAGCCGTAGGCGAGTTTCATAAAAAGATCCCTCGAGTGTTTAATGCCTAATTATGTACAGTCACATACATAACTTTATCTACATCCTTATCATAAGTTTAGAATGAAAATTTACCTTTATTTACATTGATATCCACTAAGTAAAGTACCTCTAAATATAACAATTTAAATCAGTTGAAATTACTCAATTTGTGTAAGAATATCCTACAATAAGTATGTATTAAAAAAAAACAAAATAAGTTGACTTTATAATGTTAACATTAATGTACTGACACTCTTACTCCGATACTTTAATGTTAATATTATGATGCACTGTAATTTAATATTAACATTATTATACAGCCACAGACACCGGTTTCTTAATATACTTCATTACATAACCGCTTCTGGATATATAATAGGTTATGATATGGAAATAGATAAATTCAATTAAGTAGGCCCTTAATTTATTCTACCTATTGAGTGTTGATTTAATCCTATTTCCGCTTCTTATTGTTTAACCACTATCAGAACTTATTCGCGTATTTACATTTATTAATATAAGTAATAAAATATCCTAACCCTTCGAGTGTGATGTGATGTTATACCCGTGGTCAGCTATGCTGTTCTCTTATTCACACATTCGACGCTGCGTTCGTCAACGAGCTCGACAACGAGACAGCCTTCACTTCGACGTAGAGCGCAGCGCTGCGAAAAATGGTATTCACTAACATAGAACAGCTCGTCGTCGAACTGTAGGCGGTAACTCTCGACTCTCGACGCAGTGTAGTTCCAGCTCACGCCGCATTCGTCGCCGAGCGCTAGTGTCGTTTAAAGTGCATTAGGGAATACCATTTTTAGGCTCGACGCTGCCGCAGCGCTGACACAGCGCTGTTAGCAAGGCGGTTTCCTTAGTGAATAACATTGCAGAGACAGACTATCTATACCTGGGTGTGCGTCCGTCCGCGAATTAATCTCAATGACGTTTAGCACTAAAGCTGGTATTAGATTAGGTACCAATGTATATTTATCAAGCCGACAAATTGGTAAAGTAAACTTTTTTTATTTTTATTATGGATTCCCCCATATAGGTACTTAAAGGGGGGAGTGTCTTTCTTTCATTTCAACTCTATTAACGTGTGATATATTGTTGGATAAGTATTTAAAGATACAATAATTATCTGATAAAGTTAATATTATTAGAAATAATCCATCCAACAGCAAAACATGTATTACGGCCAATTTTTATTAAATTTTGTACCTACCAAAACTTTATTAATGGGCACCGGAACAATGCTCTTGGTAAAAAATACAAACATAGGCACTTACTGTATCGAGTTTCCGCGGCACTATAATTGAACCAAAACATAAACTGCGCTGCTATCAGACATATCAGAATGGATGGATAGTATAGACACTGGATGAGCCTGTTTTCATGACAAGAGGTAAAGGAGCAGCCGATTGCCGTCCTTATGGTAAACACTCAAAGAAATTGTTTTAATTAACTAACTATAGGACATAATCAATTTCATTTTAATAATGGAAAGACAGTTTTATTCTTGAAATTAACTACTTTCATCCAACGTCGGAATGTTTTTTAAAGTATCATATTGAACCAGGGACCGGAACCGGTATTTTAGAAATATTAAAAAAAAAATAATGTTCTTTTTAACCGACTTCAAAAAGGAGGAGGTTAACAATTCGTCGAAATCTTTTTTTTTTTTTATGTATGTTCCCCGATTACTCGAAGACGCGTG
Source organism: Thaumatotibia leucotreta (assembly GCA_025490895.1). NCBI lineage: Eukaryota > Metazoa > Arthropoda > Insecta > Lepidoptera > Tortricidae > Thaumatotibia > Thaumatotibia leucotreta. Next base: position 23,774 of record JALPQI010006376.1, read on the forward strand.
GACCGATTTAAAAAATTCTTTTTTTGTTTGAAAGGGTATACCTTCTAGTTGGTCCCATTGTCACCGAATTCTGATCTGATGATGGGATCCTGGAGAAATCGAGGGAACTCTTCAAATGTTGTAGGCACACATGACATTTTTCATTTCTTTTCGAAGACTAATCAAGTATTTGCGTCTAGTCATGAACATTTTAAGTTGGTGATCTGATGATGGAAGGTACAACTCCTTAGCAATTAGGAGTTGGGGGATAATTCTTTAAGTATAACATATTTCATGTATTTTGGAAGCTATTCGCGTATTTGCGTTTAGGTGGTCATCCTTTCATGTCGGTGAGCTGATGATGGAAGGTACAACTCCTTAGAGATTAGGAGTTGGGGGATAATTCTTTAAATATAACATAGTTCATATATTTTGGAAGCTATTTGAGTATTTGCCTTTAGGTGGTCATAGTCTCATGTTGGTGAGCTGATGACGAAAGGTATAACTCCTTAACGATTAAGTAATTCTTTGAATGTAACAACTGTCATACATTTTTGAGATCTATTCAAGTTTTTGCTTAGTACTTATGACATGTTGGTTAGCGGTTAGTGATTCTTTAAATAATATAGGCATGCTAAGGCTTGCAAGCTATTTGAATATTTGCCTTTAGGTGGTCATCCTTTCATGTTGGTGAGCTGATGATGAAAGGTACAACTCCTTAGAGATTAGGAGTTGGGGGACAATTCTTTAAATATAACATATTTCATGTATTTTGGAAGCTATTCGAGTATTTGCGTTTAGGTGGTCATCCTTTCATGTCGGTGAGCTGATGATGGAAGGTACAACTCCTTAGAGATTAGGAGTTGGGGGACAATTCTTTAAATATAACATATTTCATGTATTTTGGAAGCTATTCGAGTATTTGCGTTTAGGTGGTCATCCTTTCATGTCGGTGAGCTGATGATGGAAGGTACAACTCCTTAGAGATTAGGAGTTGGGGGATAATTCTTTAAATATAACATAGTTCATATATTTTGGAAGCTATTTGAGTATTTGCCTTTAGGTGGTCATAGTCTCATATTGGTGAGCTGATGACGAAAGGTATAACTCCTTAACGATTAAGTCATTCTTTGAATGTAACAACTGTCATACATTTTTGAGATCTATTCAAGTTTTTGCTTAGTAGTTATGACATGTTGGTTAGCGGTTAGTGATTCTTTAAATAATATAGGCATGCTAAGGCTTGCAAGCTATTTGAATATTTGCCTTTAGGTGGTCATCCTTTCATGTTGGTGAGCTGATGATGAAAGGTACAACTCCTTAGAGATTAGGAGTTGGGGGACAATTCTTTAAATATAACACATTACATGTATTTTGGAAGCTATTCGAGTATTTGCGTTTAGGTGGTCATCCTTTCATGTCGGTGAGCTGATGATGGAAGGTACAACTCCTTAGAGATTAGGAGTTGGGGGATAATTCTTTAAATATAACATAGTTCATATATTTTGGAAGCTATTTGAGTATTTGCCTTTAGGTGGTCATAGTCTCATATTGGTGAGCTGATGACGAAAGGTATAACTCCTTAACGATTAAGTAATTCTTTGAATGTAACAACTGTCATACATTTTCGAGATCTATTCAAGTTTTTGCTTAGTAGTTATGACATGTTGGTTAGCGGTTAGTGATTCTTTAAATAATATAGGCATGCTAAGGCTGTTACCTATAATCTTTGAAATTATTCATACCTACTGATGATACACTGTATATCTCCTCGATAATGGGATAATTCTTTGAATATTTAAGTTATACAGTTCAGGTTTTCTGGCCTATTACAGTGCAGTGCATACTAAATAACGATTTTACACTACTAAAAAGCGTAAAATAAAATATTTTAAAATAAAAATAAAACCGCCTTCAAAAATTCGCCCGAACTAACTAAAAAGTAAAAAATAATTTTATTTCCTACTTCTTAGGATTTCCTACCCAAACCTTTAAACCTAGGTATCCTACAGGTATCCTACAGATTTCTTAGAAGTCGGTGCCAAGCCAAATATGTTCACTTCGCGAGTATATGACCGTATTTGATAGATTTTTGTCTATAGTCAAGTCATAGAACTTACTGTCACACCGGTTATGCTTTAATCAAAATGACTGAGGTAGATCATTCTGTTGATAACAACATAATCGGACTGACAGTAAGTTACAAAGCTCCCTATGAATATACCTATGAACGTATTTGGCTTGGCACCGACTTCTAAGAAATCTGTAGGATACCTGTAGGATACCTAGGTTTAAAGGTTTGGGTAGGAAATCCTAAGAAGTAGGAAATAAAATTATTTTTTACTTTTTAGTTAGTTCGGGCGAATTTTTGAAGGCGGTTTTATTTTTATTTTAAAATATTTTATTGTACTACTCAATATTTTATGTAATTTACAACATCGTATTTTTAAATCACTTCATAAACTTACAATTTATATATCGAAGAACGGAACTAACCGCTATTTTTTGTATGGAGAAAATACCGGTTTCCGGTCCCTGTATTGAACTACTACTACTACTAATAAATACTTAATACAACTTTAACACCATTTATACCTGTAACGATTCCTCACCATTTCACCATTAGTGGGTAAAAAGTAATACTCGTATACCGGTAAGTACTATGATATAAACACATCCAACAAGACACGACGTCGCCAGCAAAATTGATTAAAGTTGTAAATAGTTGAAATAGAGTTGGAGATAATCTCGGACAGCTGACGTTAAAATGCATGGATTACACGACCGGGCATGTATATTGAATGAGCGCAATACCACGTGGAATGCATGTAAATAAGTTGTCCACGCGCCGGCAGATATACTACTATCCATTCTGCGGAGGCATTCAGAATTAAATAGAGCATACTGACTAGTTTTAAGCCATTTTTTATTGTTTCGTATTGAATTTTGATTACATTTTAATGTAAACTAGCGACCCGCCCCGGCTTCGCACGGGTACTATACCTACATAAAAACCTTCCTCTTGAATTACTCTACCTATTTAAAAAAACCTCATCAAAATCCGTTGCGTAGTTTTAAAGATTTAAGGGTACAAAGGGACATAGGGACAGAAAAAGTGACTTTATTTTATACTATGTAGTGAAGATTTATTTACTAAAACATGGCTACAAGGAGCAGTGAAACAGAAGGTACATCTTAAACACTAAAGAAATAGAATAATCTAAATTACACTCTAAACCTAAATATACAAACTTAATTACATTTTAATTATATTGTCTTCTGTTGCCAGACGATAGTTATTCATGATATAATCTATAGAAATTATCCTATAGAAAATAATCCATAGAAATAATAACTGGGTTAATTACGTCGCGACGCTACGAGCTCTTTACAGCATTGGTCAACAGGTGATTGAGGAGGAAATTTGGATATGTGAATAAAACATAAAGTTTACAAAACTACCCACATACAAAATTGTTAAGTATAGTTACTAAATCATAAACTAGGTAACCAATATGAGGATGATTCTTTCGGTGCACATTATAAGTGCTTATGAGTATTTTAAAAGTCTTGCTCTTACAAAGTGAACTCGCACTAATTACAGTACACACAAGTCCTTAATGGAGCCGGTCATCGAAAAAACCATTACAGCACAATAATTCGGAATTAACATTTGACAATCGCGCAAATGCAGTGTGGGCTGGCATCTCGAGCGAGCGTCATTAAGGAGTATTCACTCCGTCCGACAATATTCTTCATTTGCGTACCCAGTGCACCTACCGGGCCGTCATTTGGCGCATTGTGATGGAGCCGCCCTTGCAGCAGCGGTGCAGTGTGCGAACGCCTTAATTGTACCCTTGTTTCGTGCCTTGGCTTGGTGCTGGCCGAATATGTGCAAATTGCCCCGCGTACGAAATTACCCGGACTTCACATCAGGCATAGGTATAGTCAAGGAAATTGATTTATGTACCATTTTGTACTTTGTCATCATCATCATCATCATATCGGCCGAAAGACGTCCAATGCGGAACATAGGCCTCCCCTAAAGATTGCCACAATGACCGGTCCTGCGCAACCCGAAGCCATCGGACTCCTGTGACCTTCACCAGGTCATCAGTCCATCTATTGGGGGGCCTGCCTGACGTAGTGATAGCAATATGGGGGTTCCTAGCTTCCTAGGTACTTTCGTATTGATTCTCAATGTGACAAGGTCTGAAATGGCACGTGATTCAATTTCCTTTACCTACTACTTCCTTACCTATACTACCTACAGTCAATCAATTGGAACCTTAGACAACATAACCATATACAGGGTGGTCTAAACCTTGACGTCAAAAAAATTTTTTTAGGTTCCCTACGTTATGGGTTATTAGAATATACCCCATGTATGTTAGCCGATTTTTTGTAGTTTTCGAGTTATGAATTTTTAAAAAATATTTTTTTGAGAAATTCTGGAATGAAGAAATTCATTGATAAAAAAAACTATTGGGTTTTTTTAATATTTTCTTTTTGTAAAAGTATTACCACAAATAAAGCATTTATGACAAAAAAAATTAGCGTCCTCATTTTGATACAAGTAGGATAAAAAATACAAAATTCAAAATTTTAAGTTAAAAATGCATCAAAATAGCATTAATGTACTTAAATAAAACAAATAAAACATATCCCGAGGATTTTTGGTAATGTAAAGACTGCCCTAGACCTTAAACCTTTGTAAAAGCAAAAAAAAGTGATACTTAATAATGAGGATTTTTCGGAGTAGTCGGTCAAATAAACTTAAAAAAAAACTAGTTAAAGAACCTAACAATTTTTTTTTATTAATTAGTTTTCGAGTAATAAATTTTCAAAAAATCATTACTCGAAACGAAAACTACAAAAAATCGGCTAACATACATAGGGTATATTCTGAATTATGATAGCTTATGACGTGAGGAATCTAAAAAAAAATTTTTGACGTCAAGGTTTGGACCACCCTGTATGTCATATTAGTATGAGATTTCAGATAATCTCATTTATAACTTCATCTCGACATAGTTCCTGACTGCCCTATAGCTCCAATCGGTTGACTCTATCCATGGGCAGATGACTAAGATTAAGTAAAATTAAGTCTTATTAAAGTGGATTAACTTTACAATCTGTTGAAAACATTATGATTATTTTGAATCAGCTCAGTCGCTGCTACATTGTACGACGTAATTTCTAATACATTTTAATGGACCTTATTAAATTAGGAACCTATTATACCTAATTTAAATGTTTAATAGACACCTTCACCTGTCTACCTAATCTAAACTGCTTATATCCACTTACAATCAAAGTATAAACTAAAGCGATCTTAATGCGAAGGCATAAAGGCGGTAATCGATTAATGTACTGTCCAATAAAAAGCTTAGGGCAACGAACAGGTTGGGAAAATGTGCGTTTCCATTACCCGCTTCCGGATTAAAATCTAGTTTATTTAAGTCGGCTAAGGTTAAAGGAAAATATATTAGATGACATATAATTGCTTTCAGACTGCAATAACCCTACACTACATAATATGTTTAAATGCTGTATTATAGCATTAAAATGAATATGATTTATTTATATATCGGGAACCCTAATGACAGCCGAGCTAAGAGGGGCAGGACTCCAGTTATCTGCCTCCTAGCTTCTCGTTACTCGCCACCAACAGCACTCAGAATCTTGTATCCACGCATCTACGCAGTAGTAGAAAACGAATGGAGAGTTCTAAGCTTGCGTCCATGCATAGGATGCATACCCCATAGAAATAACTTCCTTCGTAAGAATGTAAACCCTTCACATAACAAGACAAGAGTGAATCGTTCTATGTCTAACACGGGAATGAATTGATGAACACTGCAGTAGTGACCTTTTATACTGTCAGGCCACCAGCCACCTGTTCATAGGTTGGTATCATCTACCTGCAAACTTGCATGGACCAAGCAAAGACCACTCCAAGCAAAACATTGCTTATCGTTTTCTAGATTTAGTAACTCATATCTCCGACACGGCCATACTGACAAGACAAGCGTCCTCGCTTGTATCTGAAACAAACACGTACATCAGTAATCTTTGTCACCACTCGGTTACTCCTGACCAAATTATCTGTCTACGTAAAATCAACTCAACTCAAGGAAAATAATTTTATTCTTTGCAACTGAATTTAGGATCACTTAAAGTCAATTCATTACCACCAATTTAAATGCAAGACCAGACAAGTACCACCTGGCTTTCATAGCCACCTTTTACGTAAAACACATGACGGCAAACGTTCGGAAGCAGGTCTCTCATTCGTGGCCTATTGGTTATCACATAACCACACACTACGCGCATCCCCAAGGGATCGCCGAGTCAACCCTGACTCTACGGTCTCTACAAGACCCGACCTCCGCCAGAGCTTGTCGCGCACCGCGTACCCACGGACTACTCAAAGGTAGACACCGACTTCTAACGGGCTACGGCTACGATCAAGCCTCTGGTACGGTCGACCAACTGAACTGAGAACCTCATCCTTCATGCCACAACAATCTTCATCTACTTCACGTGGTACTTGGCTTTCTAGCATTTTCATTAACAACAAAATGTTATCTGTATTCAATCATTTATGAACTTCAATTTGTTAGACAATTTTGATAGTGCCACCAGCTCAGTTTCAGTTACCAGTAAAATCAAAATTAAGGAAACACAAGTCACGTTTATGTCTATCGGAAACTCACATTGTGACATAGTCACCTCATCCCGTTTAACAACAATAACTTCTTTTGTGGCATTACCAAAATGATCTCAATTAATGAATGATTCAAATTAGTCAACCTCTCGACTCAAACAAAAACGTAAATTACTCAACCAGGTTACATCATAACCATCCGATTTCATTTCAGTCCATCGGATTGTTAGGATCCAATAACCTATCAGAAGTTAACCATCTCAGCCGCGTAAGTGCTACTCCTCGCAAAGAGTATACTGCACATAAAAAGCAGTCCACGTGCACCTTTTACATGCTCCGGAACTTCCGATGCGATTATTCGATCACGCTCAATCCCTCGGACTTGCTCTCGGTCCATTGAAAGCTCACATGACTGATGATTAGAACTCATTAAATTTAAAAATTACCCTTTCCACATTTAAAGTAGTTAATAGATGATTTTAATGCCGCAATTCAGAATCATATTTTCTTAAGGTACTCGTTTAATCAACCCAGGGAATTAAAATCAACTTCATTAACATTCGAAATAGACTAGTCAGTCTAACTATGTACTTACTACTTTACTAGCCAGTAACTGACACAGTTCTACAATAGTCAAATGAAACACTTCAACAAACCAACAAATGGGTTGCAGTACTCACAGCAGTTACAATACTCCAGATGCTACACCCAGCAACTGAGTCTTAACAACCACCTACATGGCTGTCGCACAATCTAAACGCCTTGACCACATACACCATTAAACCAAACGAACGCCACTCACAATCGTGGCCGCACTGAGACGGAAAAATAGATCCGATTTTACACCTACGACTACGAATGATAAATGGTGTATGTAGTCTGAGAAAACTGAACCCAACAAAAATGTAAAAAGTTTCATTCCACGATTGCAAACTAATTGATTAATTTCAATAAAACTTACAATTTTAATTGAACTAAAGAAGTCAAACTGAAACTATTGACAGCCCAAATAATAAGAAATTATTATCATCACCATCATCATGACAGTCATCATGATCATCATCATGACCACCATCATGACCTTCACCATGACCTTCACCATGACCTTCACCGTGACCTTCACCGTGACCTTCACCGTGACCTTCATCATGACCTTCACCGTGACCTTCACCGTGACCTTCATCATGACCTTCATCATGACCTTTCAGAAATTATTATAACCGATCTCAATGCGTTTAATAAAACTTGTTTATTTTAAACTTGCGTAACTGTAACATTGATGTCTAATTTAGTTTCAATTTTGCATTTCTTCCTCCAATTTTTTTTCAACTCTATAGAATCGAAAGGGAATAAACCCTCGATGGCTACAACAACATTAGTTTCACCAATTAGCTCAGACCTCAAATAGCCCAACAAAAATGTGAACTGCCCAGCGGATTAACAACGTGTCCACACCACGTGCTGCACCACGTGTTCACGGTAGGCAGTAGCGACACCTGCTATGCCACCGGGCATGACATCAACAACTTGCAGGCCGGCAGCTCGTTCTGACTCACCATGTTGAACTGTAATCATCAAATTGTACGATATCATTTTTATCACAAAAACAAAGTAAAGTCAAAGCCGACTGATTTCCTTTTTTTTTTCAAGTAGACTAGCAATAAGCAGTTTTAAACAGATGTTGAGATAATTGGAATGCTAGACCTAATCATAACACTAAGTACCTAAAGTTTGAGGTAAGACACTGACCTCATCTTATACTCGACATCAAAATAAGATTGTGCTTCACTTTACTATAATCAAATTAATCTCGCAAATAATAAAACGTATTAAAAACACAAAAACTTAACGTTACAAACAGAAATGTCAACCGTTAGTTCTTTAAACTACTGCTTCTAATTTTTCATTAAAACAATTGGAAAGAAACCTGTCCATTAATTTCCGTTGCTCCAAAATAACCATAGAGTTGGCGTCTTCAATTCTTAATTTCTTGGACATAGGTATCGCAAGAAATTGTGCTCGTTTCATCGTCACAGCATATTCATCATGGATGAAACTGTAGACTACTATGACAGTGAGCTTGCTGATCTTGAAGTTGAACATCTGTAACGGTAATTTCACACGCATAGAAAACTTTTAACACAAGGCATGGATTGAAAATGTTTATCACTATCACAAATTAATTTTTGGTAGACTCGAAAACAAAACAAAAGGCTACCTGCCCATATTTTGGTACTGCTAGTATTTCACAACTAAGTAAGTAATAAGTATGGGTCATGATATACTTTGAAATCACTAGAAAATTACTGTTTTTATTTCTTTTTTTTTTTCAATAGGGTAGGATACCTGCCCACACGTTTTCTTACGACAGTAATCACAAAAAAAGAACAAAGCAGTTTTCTAATTCACGACTCAAATCAAACTTAACTGCAAACATAGTGAACAATCATTACCTTACCAACTGTTGTCGATTTTAAACCTTACCGTTTACATGTGATGCAATACCAGTACTCACTGTTACGTGAGCCTTGATTCTTTATCCCACTTGCTGATATCGGGAACCCTAATGACAGCCGAGCTAAGAGGGGCAGGACTCCAGTTATCTGCCTCCTAGCTTCTCGTTACTCGCCACCAACAGCACTCAGAATCTTGTATCCACGCATCTACGCAGTAGTAGAAAACGAATGGAGAGTTCTAAGCTTGCGTCCATGCATAGGATGCATACCCCATAGAAATAACTTCCTTCGTAAGAATGTAAACCCTTCACATAACAAGACAAGAGTGAATCGTTCTATGTCTAACACGGGAATGAATTGATGAACACTGCAGTAGTGACCTTTTATACTGTCAGGCCACCAGCCACCTGTTCATAGGTTGGTATCATCTACCTGCAAACTTGCATGGACCAAGCAAAGACCACTCCAAGCAAAACATTGCTTATCGTTTTCTAGATTTAGTAACTCATATCTCCGACATATATTTTCTTGCCGTCGTCCATAGTGGTGTACCACGCATCTTTGCCTTATGCTACAAAGTAATATTTTCTGAGAACGTCAATATCGCGCCATGTTCTCTAAGAAAATATCCCGGACTTTATCCAAAAATCCGATGAATCATCATCATCATCCACTGCTGAACGTGGGCATCCCCTTTGGACTTCCACATCCACTGTTTGGGAACGACAAGCATCCAGCGTCTCCCAGTGATCTTGATAAGATCTTTTGTCCATCTCGTGGGTGGACGCACTTTTCGACCCCATCGACCACCTGCTCTGCTTGCGATGTGGCCGAATATTTAATTGAAATCCATTTAAACTTATTTTTTTCCTAGCCTATATTGATGTCCCACTGCTGAGCAAAGGCCTCTCCCCTAGATCTCCATGACTCCCGATTTTGTGCTTCCTCCGGCCAGTTGTCCATTTAAAACTACCAAATCAATATACTTTATCGTGTGCCAGTGAACACAGGGCCTAACGGTGCATTTGTTTTCGTAATAAAGGCCCGATAGTCTGACTCACCGATGGCTACATTATATCCATCTAGACATAATGCGGGTGATTAATAAGCCACATTAACTTTAAACAAAGATTAATTTCGGAGCCGAGCGAGGGATTCCTACCGCCCCCTACCACGAGATTGTTACTTCGGAATTTAAACCGATTCTTGTTGGTTGGTCTCGTTCTCGTTATTCTCATTACGTAATTAACTAGATCGAGCAGTTGTCGATAGGTTTTGTTTTTTATTATTCGATTATCTATGGGATATTTTATATGAAATTGAAAAACAATGCCTAGTTTATGCCAAACCGGAATAGTAATCGTATGGACACTTTGAGACTCAAAGTATGGACACGGTGATAAAGAAATAAGTAGAACAGAAAAATTAATCACAACAATCCATGGCGAAAACATATATGTCCATAGGTATGCACGTATCTTAACCGAATGAACTTTATAAAATCTGATTACGAAACTTAGGTACGTATTGATGAAAATCGTAACAATATTATTTAGCGCATGGCAGTAGTAAACCAAACGACACTTGGCATTTCATACTTAAATAATGACTTAAATGCTTAATAAATTACTCGCACTGTCACACGGAACAAGTATTTACCTAATTTACTTACATTGTAGGTACAGTGCAAAAATAGATAGGCGCATCACTGTACCTACTCAAAATTTTCGTTTTTGTGTTCTTTAGTCTGATGATGCCTACAAAATGGTATTTCATCGTCATCATCATCATCATCATCAGCCTATGATAGTCTACTGCTGGACGTAGGCCTCTCATATTAACTATGCGTATAAACGCATTAGGAGGTAAATGCCCATAATCGCCACGCTGGGCAAGCGGATTGGCGATCCCAGTAAGTTGGGGTGGTGACAAATGTATTCTTACTGCCGTCACCACACGGCTGACCAAATGCTATTTAAGCTGGTTTTACTGTAGCTACTTACCATAAATCTACCAATTCGTTAAAGTAATAGAGTACGGAAGTTTAGTCATTACCGATTGCTACAATACTAAACATTCCTTGGCCTCATTTTGGCATCGTTAGGATATTTATAACTGTATATTTTAACGCTGTTGTAAATTTTTATGTATGTATATGTTTTAACTGGCAATGTCGGGATTTGAGGTCATTTACGAGTAGCTACGATCTCTAATTACAATATGAAAAGAAAAGTGTGAGATAAGGATAAATTGCACCTACATAGATAGATGGGATCTAGGAAGAAGGAGTTACTCAGGTGTCAAGTCAAAGTCAAAGTCAAACTATTCTTTATGAAAGAAGCTTATTAAAACATTTTTGAACCAGAAAAAATCTACTAGGTACCGGTTCTAACCCTACACCACTGTCCTAAGAAGAACCAGTAAGAAACTCAGAGGGACTTGTTTTTTTCAAAACAGTATAATAATTAAAATAAAGAATTTATTACATAATCAAAAATAATTCTGGTGAATTTGAATACATATATATTATAATACATATTGTCAGCCTCCGTAGCCTAGTTGGTAGTGACCCTGCCTACGAAGCTGGAGGTTCCGGGTTCGAATCCCGGCGAGGGCATTATTTGTGTATTTATTTATCACAAATATTTGTTCCTTGGTCATGGTTGTCTATGTATTTAAGTATCTATATGTATCTATCTACGATATATATTGTCGCCTGGTACCCACAACACAAGCCTTAATTGAGCTTACCGTAGGACTAGGTTGATTTGTGTAAGATATCCCAAGATATTTATTTATTTTATTTATTTACATATATTTAATAATTACCCCCATGCCATGAAGTCTATAAATGCGAAATAACTATTAACAATTTTTTCTACTACAGCTAACTATTAACGTTTGTTTATTTTTATACTTTTCCCATAAGTCACAAAATTTAGCGGTTTACTAAAAATGTCCCACTCTGTTGCTTGCCATATGGGCGCTAAGAAATTTAATTCGTATAAAGGTACAAGCCATTCCCGTCCTAATGGTAAGTGATAAAGTTACGTTTTGCCTAAACCGCTCAAAAATAATTAATAATTATAAATAACACGTTACAAATAAATTATAAATCTTATCTGTATTTTCGATCCCCATATAACACATGTATCTGTCGAATACATGTTTGTTTATTTTTCTTATGACTAACGGATACCTATTTTATTTTGGTACTTAAGGATTTAAATATCAGGTCTTAGGGCGAAATGCACCGATAACAGTGGACAGAATTTATTTCACAAATTACGACTTTTTACATAATACACTTTAACATCGACGCTGACAGACGGCATGGTGCGCCCCCTGAAACTTAAACAAATTCTGTAGAAAAATGTAATATATCAGGGTCGCAGTGCGCTACGGAGTTGGTAGTTGGTACCGGCGCACGCGCACGGCCACCTGCGCGGCCCGAATTAGCCCGATTATATCCGAATTATTAAATTAACCCGAAACTGAGGCCGACCTCTTTCTTGTAACCCGACGCCCGACATGGAACGAGTTCCTTTAGGGTTACCCCATTTCATTGGAGCTTAGGAAAATCCTCGCAAAATAACCCAATTCAATAAAAACTTGTTTTATATAAATAGTTTTTACGTTGACTACCTCGTGTTATTTTAGTATTATTGTGTGAAACTTTAAAATATTAAAATAGTAGTAGTTTATCTTTATAGATATTAAAATAGTAATAAAAACGTCGCCTATTTAATAAAAGTTAGTAAATTAAATGAGCATTTCTCCGAGCGTTTCAACCGCCGTGACTTTGGTGGCAGCCTTTTCACACCAATCACGTGTAAGAGATGCAAAACATTTGGATATTATTGGCAGACGCAGTTGACAACTATCAATATGGTAAGCTTCTGGACTGGTTCTCAAGTTACCTGTCATCTAGGCATCAGAAAGTGGTGGTCAGTGGACATGCTTCAGAAAGCTTTACAGCAGTGTCCGGGGTTCCCCAGGGTTCTCATTTGGGGCCAACTTTATTTTTGATTTTTATCAATGATATGGCCGACTCGTTACTTCATTCAAAATTTTCCTTCTTCGCAGACGATCTTAAAATAACAAAAATAGTTAGTAATATTTCGGATTCTCAATGCCTTCAGGATGACTTAACACGCATTTCTAAATGGTCAATAAATAACAAACTTCCTCTTAACATCGAAAAATGCAAGCATATAAAGTTTACCAAAAAACACATGCCGTTAGAAACTTCATATGTCATTGATAATTTACCTCTAGAGGAAGTTTCACACATAAAAGACTTGGGGATAGTACTAGACAGCAAATTATCATACAACAAGCACATTGATGATATAATAACAAAGTCTAACAAACTTCTGGGTTTTATATGGCGTAACTGCAAGAACTTTAAAACAACATTCGCACTAAAGTCTACCTATTTTGCATTGGTAAGAAGTCTACTTGAATACGGTTCAAGTATCTGGAACCCCTTCTATAAGTGTCATGTGGATAGGATCGAACGAACTCAAAAACGCTTTCTCTTTTTCCTAACAGTGCATCAAAAAAAGCTTCGCTCGATGCATGCTTATAAAGAGCGTCTTAACTATTTCAATATAAAATCTCTTGAAGATCGTCGCTGGGTCTCGGACCAGGTACTGCTTTACAAAATTTTGAATGGTGCTTTGGACTGTCCGCAACTTTTACGACAAATAAATTTTACAGTACCCCGTCAGCATGCTCGACTTACCAATTTTAGACCATTCGCTACAAGCACTTTTAGAACTAATGTTGGATCTTATAGTGTTATTCCAAGGATGTGTAAGGAACACAATGACCTATATAAGAAAACTAAAATTGACATTTTGAGTGTTTCTTTGCACCGATTCAAAAAGTGTTTGTATAAATATAGGGCTGACAAATACCACGAAAGTACCTTTGACTGTCGAAGCTGAGATTTTTAATTCTATCATGTCACATAGGTATCCCTACACCCATCTCCCTCTGCTGTCGTTGTCCGCTGAACTAGTATCATTTTTATCATTGTCACGCATAATTACCTAATCATTATCTTGGTACATACTTATAATAATGTGAAATGTATAAGCCAACCTCCTCTTATAAAACCCATTTTCTATTATCTTGTTGTTTACTATTTACTTTTTTGTTTACCTGTAAAATAGAATTATAAATTGTATACTTACCTACCACTTGCAATTATTGATTAGCATGTCACATCTGTTTAAATTTAATTTACCTTGTTTATTATACATGTCGCTGTTTAATTGTAATTTTAAAATTTTATTACTGTGTTTTGGCTATAAAATATTTAAAATTGTAACTTGGGCTACAAAATGTAAGCACGTAATGTTAGCAAGTTGTGTTTGCCTGTAATTGGGTGAATACTGCGTCATGTTTTGTTTGTGCTATTATTTAAGTTCATATGTTTTGGTATTACACCTGTTGGCAAACCTTAATAAATAAATAAATATAATAAAAAAAAAATGAGATAGGTACCCACGGAAATATTGCCACCGAAGTCACGGCGATTGAAATGCTCGGAGAAATTACCAAATATTATTATTATATTTATTTGTTGTCTTGTTTCTGTAATAAAAAACTTCCCGCATTCCCACAGCATTCGAAAAATATTGAAATCTTAACACACAAGGAAAATTCCTTCGTGAATTCGTGATTGTGTGTAAAGTGGTAACCCTACCCGCCGTGTCCGACTGTGGGAAGACAAGATTGGGGTTCGATACGATATGTACTAATTATTAGGTATCTATATTCTTAATTGGTAATTTGATATTTATGCGGTTTTTATGTTGCCTTAATTACAACGAGTATGTGTTAAAGTAATTAAGTATGGTGCTTATTGTACCGCAGTAAAATTATTTAGTTTTATGTCTATCGCCAGAAGAGATGGATGGACCTATGATTAGGACGTTTAATTATACAGGCTGATTTGTTATTTACCGGTCAAATTTTAGAGGTTTAGTTAATTCTGAACATCAGATTTTTTTTCTCTAATCATGAAGCAAAAGTACAGCATTTAATTTTAAGGACGATGAATACGTATTTCACTTTTTAACCAATTAAACGTTAAACTTATTTTTTTTATTTTTAAGTAGCAAAGCTACAATGAAAATTTCCTTTAGGAAAGAGAATTATGCTTATTTATAGGTACTTTGCTCATTATCTCGAGTAGGGATTTTTTCCAGCGCGCTCCGACCGCCACTAATTAACCAGAGCCAGACGATCCTTCAACGTTTGCTTATTAACGTCTAAGCTTCCTCCGCATCCATCGATCTTAATTAATTCAATTAAGGTTAAAACTAGGTGAAGGTTGTGGCCCTCACAATGAAATTTAAAAACTTAACGTCGTCTTAACGACTCGCCGAGGATACAAGGGGAGGCGAATTAATCAAATAATACCGCGGAGCGGGCCGCTCCCCCCGCGGCGCCCTGCCCCGCGCCCCCGCCCCGGCCGACCGCGTGGCGCGCTCAGTCGCGACCGAAACGCTGTTCGGGGAAGTGCCGACGATCCCCGTCGCAATTACTACTTTTTTCGAAGTTGTCAGTACAGTTTTTGTTTTAAAGTTCACCAAAAAGTTTTATGTGACCAGTCTCCTATCCCGTCGGACTCCGAGGATATTAGACTGTGATCGGCGGTGGAGTTTGTTCAGTTGATGCGTTGATTGTGTTTTTTTTTTTGTTATTGTTGAGTTTTTTTGTTTGGTGCATCGTGCCTGAGCCGGCGGTCCCACCGAGGCGCTGCCTGGACGCGCGGCGACGGACCCAAAGGACAAAAGCCTTTAGGTAACTAACTACCTTCTAACGTATTTATTGTGATTTGGTGGAGGTTCGGAGGAGCGTGGCTGGTGCCTAGCGCACGCATACAATGGATTGTATTCTACGCGGGATGTTTGTAAACAAATCTAGGTCATCTATTTCACATCGGCAGCGGAGTACGTCCGGAAATATTGTGGGTTTCGAGGAGTCTAGAGATACGACAACGCTGACAAGCGAATCAGGGAATTCATACGCCGGCTCGCGTCGGCCACGTGGATGAGCTTCATGATAACTTTTGTTTACAAACTGCTAAATATACCTACCATGTGGACACATTAACACTGATTACTGAATATGATTGTATTAAGAACTTAATGTCCCCCCGAATAATCTATTGGTCCACAATAACTTCCAGGACTATACTTAGGGCTGATGTTTTAATCGGTTCCGAGATAAACAAATGTTATAACTACTATCCTTTTATCAAGAAGTGAAAAAATTCGGTATAAGGATTGTTTTCGTAATAATTACAGGATTAAACGAACTTACCTGAAGTGAAGTTCTATCCTGATGATACTGGTAAGTGTTCAAATTCAAAATTGTAAGGAAATTACAATCTATCAGAATCTCCAAACTTTGGCACCTGAAACGAAATAAGGAAATAACAATTCCAAGGCGGTCGTTTTGCTTAAAAAAACCTGATTCAAGAATTCAAAAATAAAATTAAAATCGCCAGCAAAAGCCGGCACAAATAATTAACAATATTTTATAAAACCAATTAAGCAATAAAGGAAACCTCAAACTCCGTAGGTTCAGCATCTACCTATCTACAAAATCGTTAATTAATAAGAACTGTTTGAGCACAATACTAATTTCATCGTCAGGTGAAACTCAATTACAAGAGATAATTAAACCATCAAGGATTTATTTACTTTGAACATCAATTTTCTTTAAAATAAACCTACTTTTAATTAAAGCTTTAACGAAAAACAAATAGAGGAGGAGAGACGTACAACCCTTCCCAAGTTGCCGTCACGATTAGGGTTACCACTCACGGGTTACCGAATTCAAAGACTGGGAATACTGGGATTACAATTGTAAGTTTCAAACGTAAACTACAAATATTGCTTGCGGTGACTTGTAACCGGTATTTGTAGTGAATTAACGTAAGAAACTTACAAGTGGACCTTATAACCTTCCAATATCTCCAGTTCGGTCAAAAATTAACTGATTGTTGATAAAGATCATTGAAATAAAAGTAAGTTCTTTTATATTGAGACGCATAAAAACATATAAAAACGTATGATATATAAATATAAAAACTAAAATTATAAATTATTCATTTCCGAGACAAAACGGTTAAAAATATTTTTCAATTTATTATATCCAGCAAAACAACTTGTAAAACCCGTGCAAATTTTCCTACGAGCGGTCAACATCACATATATTTTTTTATACCTGCTGCTTTTCCCAAATGATATAAATGTAGTGGACATTCAGTCAGATTCAAATTTCAAATTCAAATTCGTCAATAGATTCGTCAGACTATTTTATAGGTACTATCTATTCTAATCAGCAGCCTAGGCAAGTAAGTAGAAATTCTGACATGTTGGGAAAACCCCAACGTCTGATAACCCTATTGGGAATGGGGTGGAGTACGTATATATTAAACCTAATTGTTATTGAAGCCTTTGGCTAATTTATCTTGGTGGATGCAGTTATACAACGCTGGCATTTTGATTATTGTAATTTGGGGGACAACGAATTGGAGTTGTCACTTAATTTTTGGGAAGTTAATTTGGGATTTCAGTTAATTTATCTGTAATCAAGCCTTGGATAAATTTCTGTGTATCTACCTACATTATTATTAATTATATTTCGATCTACATAAAATAGAGTTGATTCCCAAATCAAACTCTTTTTTCTATCTTGTTTTATTTCTTATGTTTCGATTTTGACTAAATTATGAAGTTTCGTAGGATGGTTGGAAATTAATTTAAAACATGTCTAAGCAATATTATACGGACCACTTCATTTCATCGCCGGTTTAATTAAAAACGAGTGCCCGTTCCCCTTCCTCCTTTTCGGGTTGTACTGAACCCCCTCTCCCCGTGTGGGTGTCTCGCTCCGCTTATATTTAGATAATTGTACAATCATCTAAATTAATGAGTGCTCTCGTCCGGTCCTGTATTTACGTTCAAACTTGATTTGGAGACAATAGTGACATTTTTTATGCCCAAAATAATCACTGACGTCGTCCAAGGCTGAGCCAATGCTAATTATTTGTCGTTTCATCATTAACAATTTGGGAGGGTCTTTGTGGGTTATAACTCCTAATAATCCACTAGAATCGTTACATACGCAAGTCATTATAATCACCTAACAGAAAAGTTCAAATTTTTGATTAGGGACATTATACGTTGCGATTAAGGATACTTTAGCAGACGTTTATGAATAAGGACTCTTCGCCGAGAATTCTTACAATCACGCCAAGGAGCCAGCATTTATAATAACTCAGACTCGTAACTGTTCCAAGCAATTATTGTCCGATGAATTAGTGATACCACTAATTGCAGTTCAAAAACCTCACTTTTTGCGGGTTACATGTGAAGAATAATCCGCTTGGGTGTTCTCGCCGGTTGACGGCGATAGAGTTAAACGCAATTAAAACTTTCACTACGTGCGTGGACGAGGTGCTCGGATAACTTAATTTATGCCAGTGTTATCACTTTATGAGTCTATTATTCGTTTGAGGGAAGATCTCCATTTAGATACATTTGGTTTTAATAACAGTTAACGTTATCTTAAAGTTTGAGCGTTTATGTTACATAATTTACGCGGCCATCCCACTTCTGATGTCTTTTTGCGTATTAACCAATGACGTTGAATATTGTATTAGGACCACAACAATGTTGTGTCATTACAATTGTCAAGTGTTTTCACTACATGACTAGCTTCAGCTTCAGCTTCTGCTTAATACTATGTTATCACTATCAGATTTCAAAAAGAAGTATAATATTATCAGCACCAATGTGAAATCATTGGATTATTTCATATTGCAGAATTGAAGAAGATTTCATTTTGAAGAAGAAAAAACTACAGTTAATAAAAACATCAATTATATTAATAATTGACGATTTGCTCGATATTGCAGTATGGAATCATGAACAACCAGAAAAGAAGAAATCAGTGGAAGGACATCGGGTAAAGTGCAGCAAACTCATTGAAGACGGACGTAGTGTGTTTCCTGCACTGTTATTCACTAGCACTATTAGTTTCGCCAGTATGACTCCTAAGACAGCGAACATTTCTTCCAAATTACAAGATCGACTTAGACTGGCTTTGGGCTCGGGTTGGATGTGCTTTGTGAATTCGTTCATGCTCCGGAAGGCCGCGGGCGATCCGTCTAATGAACCCGAGCCGCCCCCGCAGCCTGATTTATTAACAAATTAAACGCATTCTGCTGCACCCTCATGCAAATGCCCTATACGTAAAGTCTAGCTGTTTAAAACCGGATTAAGGGCCAAATCATCAAAATATATGGCACACATGGCAACATCTCTGAAGTCTATTCGTAGTTCTGACGGTAAACGTCACGTTTCTTATTCTTCATACACTTGAGTAAATAAAAAACAATATTTGCATAGTAATTCGCTATTATTTTATTAAAATTGTATATTTAGTACGACCCATTTATCTATAACTGTAAAAATCATTTTTAGTACAGATGGTGTCTTTTTTAGGCTCTAGTGCGAGAAGTGAGTCATTTTACGTCAGGTCCAAAACTTCGGAGGGCCATCTGTACTAAAAAACGTCGTACGAGACACGTGCAAAAACGAAATTCGTAACTCGTGTCGATTTAAAACACTCCCTATCGGTCGTGTTTTAAATCATCGCAGCTCGTTTCGAATTTCACGTTTTTCGCACTTGTGTCGTAATGTACTATTTTATGTTTCTAGCAACGAGCGACCCACAATTATTGTCATTTTTCGAACCCAACTCGGCATTAGAGAATTGCAAATTATAAAAATGATCAATCTTGCGAACTAAGCTTGACTTCCAACGTTTCTAATTACTTAGCACATTACGGAGCAAATTATAACCGGTTCTACTCCGTTGATTCTTTCTATAGGTATATTTAAATGTAGGAACTAAAAGATCCGCTTACTATGTAAATAAACCGTGTATAAATACTTAAAGCCGTTTGCAAAATACTAGTTGAAATAGTGTTGACATCATATTTCACTTGCTGTTGATAATTTTTCAAGTTTTAATAATTACAATAAGCAAATTAATTGTAATTTAAATTAACTCCTTCCATTCCAAAGGAATAAGCATCTTACATCGGCGTATATCAAAATAAATGCATAACAAAATCATTATTCTTCGACATTATTCATAATAAACGTCAACCAAAAAGAAACTTGATAATCACACACAGGGACACCTAAATATCTCCGATTCGAAATTCGTTTTTGTTTCCTGGACCTGGATCATACACGAACACGAACACAAATAGTTTTTTCTGTTGTCAATAATAAAATGAAGCATTCTTCTCTTTTAGTTTTGTAATTTCCTCAGAAACGGTGAACTAATTGCTCCGTATGACCCTCCTATAAAAATAAATTCGTACCCAATTTACCCTGTTACTCATTTTGGTCGTAGTCCTAAAAAAATTCCTATGGTCTTGCACATTAAAATATTTGATAACCCAAATTACTGGTAAAAGGAAATCAATAATATACAAGAGTATTTATTCGGGACTAGAACGTTCTCATCAAACATATTTGTAAAGGTTGTGATGCTCCCGATGGCGCTCCATCTTGAATTGAGAGCTTATAGCGTAGTATTAGCGTCGGCAGGTGCTAGTTCCCAGAGCTCCAACAATAACCTTTTATTTAGACAGGGATACGGAAACGTCACGAATGTGAGTTGATTGTTGATATAAGAGGATTACCTTACCGCCACAAAATCGATGCGTAATTACATTGAAATTTCATGTTATTCCCTTGCGGAAAGGAAATAAAAATTCAATTACCCAAACTAAATGGATTGGACTCTCATTTCTAATTACTTTTTTCTTTGCTTAAGGATAACATAGTTCTGATGAATAATAATTTTAATAGGTGTTACAGAATAGGTAGAAAGATTCTTATTTGTCCTCATCACGATTAGGTGTTTGCTTAGAACTACCAAAGCCATCATGGTGGTCATGACTAGCATGAATATCTACTAAAAAGTGCGAAGCGCATTATTCGGCCCATGGAGAACAGAAGCAATAGCTATTGAGCAGGGGGCAAGAATAAAGAACACATGTAAAACGCTATATTTATCCTAGCTATCGAATTATTGAAAACGTCTAGTCTACTCATATTATTGTTGCATCCATTATTCAGAGTTCTGCAGGCCGGGCGGGCTGCTAAATTATTAAACAAGCGTTATAAACGCCCCACCCGAAACTTCTTTCCGACGCCTTCTATGTTCACGAGGAAATCATTGACGGCAGAATTTGTTGGTAAAATAGTTGAAGTATGATCACTCTTTGATGGACCATCAAAGTCCAATCCGGGTATTTCGAATGAGGTGATAATATCGTTTTGATTATACTTTCCCCTTATGCTGTGTGTGTATAAAAAAAAAACAAATAAGCAACGGAGCTTGATTTTTTTACCTCATTATGTGCATTTTCATTATATTACTTACTTGCTTATTACTTACAGATATGTACACGTTTTGTTTTGCAGCAATTGTATACAAAATTTCTATTATTTGTTTATTTCTATCAATAAGTTTAAAAGTATGCATCGACATCAGATATTATAGATATTATTTATCTACATCAATATTTATGTTGCGACATTTGCTACAAATGTCTCATGCAAATGAGATTCCTCTGAAAACACGACCATTTTTCTCTCTTTTCATTAGAATATTCCAACAAAAATGAATACTATTGCGTTTTCAATACATTTTCAATTAGTCATCAATGGCTCTTTGACATATTGCCAGCAGGATAGGACACTACTAAATCAATTCTCTATTTGACCAGGTTTCATGAATTGAATCACAGTGCATGAATTCAGAAGTGTAGAACACATCGTCTAATAATATTAGCGTATGTATATTACTGTTGCATACCTTCAACTTTGCTAAAACAATTCCACCGGCAGGCTAAAATTATCCAGCCCTGTGAACTAAATCTCGGCCGCCATTTAAGGCTCTCGCCGGAATTCTTATTGAGGCAGTAGGCACTAGTGGAACACCTGCTTTGATATCGCATGCCCTCCCCAGCCGTAAGTCCCGTAGATTCCAACATATGGACTCTGCGTTGTGAAAGCGAAGAGCAACACCAGTGAAGCTTTTACGAAGACCGTCACCATAAAGGAGCTTTTATACTTGACAGGTTATTCACTGCTGTCACACTGTTGTACGCGTTGCCATAAAAACGTGGACGGGAACTATGAAGAAATTACATGGAACAAATCAAGGAGTCCGAGTTGGCCTAGGAACGAGGAAGTAGTTTTGTGCCTTGAGATACATCTACAATAAGAGAGTTCTGAGGTAAATGAGAGAAGGGAAACCAACCCTGCAGCTTTATGTTTGTCGAATTTGATATAGATCTGGACTGAACTCAAAGGGTTAGGGCTCTCAAATTAAATCAGTATTCGGAATTATGGAGCATTTGTTACACCCATGAGTAGCGCGTGCGAGTCAAACGTTCCATCTAGTGGGTATGAGATCTGCCGTAAGTCCACATTGGCCAAACCGGTTCCGATTACAGGTTATGGCTGCCTACTTATCCGTTTGGCGGAAACGAACCTCTCACGTACCTTGTTGTGCATATTCGTATTACAATGTTACATTTCATTTTTCTGAATTTGGGTGATTTTAATAAAAGAGCTGAATCAAGAATTTTGCCTCGAACAATCAAGGAGGCATCATGTTACACCGAACAAAGTCCAACTCTTAAGACAATAGTGAAGATAATAAATATTCAGGAATAATCTTACACAAGTCAAAATCTCAAACTAGGCAGTGTCTAATACGTGTTTATTAAACTCAGAGCAGTTTTTTAGCCCGCATTCATAGTTTAGAAAACTTTCTGATTGCATGTAATAGTTTCTGTTTTATATTTACCAAACGATTACCGTGTTACTATTCGGAGAAGCAATTCAACCCATACAAAAATAAACAAAGTCACCAGCCGTTTATTTGTATTGTTCGAGATGGTTCCTGTTTACAGAAACTAATGAGTCTTTAAGAATTTTGGGAGCATTCGAACGGAATTGTGTCAACATTTAAGTATTTAAACTTCGGTAATGGTTGACAGGAAGCCACCAAAAATTGGAATCAACTCCAACTTAATGACCCTAAAGCTAATCTGTAGGACCGTTTGCGTGTTTCGCTAATAGGCTTAACTTTTTAACTATTGGGGTTCTCATAATACAAATACGGAAGAATTCCTTAGCTGCTTTTTATGGCATGGCGCTTCGCCTACAGCGACATGAAACATGTTTAACAAACATGCTTTTAACGCTAGTATTTTAATAGTTCCGGAAAATTCAATTCTGTTAAAATTCTTTGAAATATCCTTCTTCAAAATAAATAAGATTACGTCCTCATAAAACTAAAAGGCTGCATTAAATTCCAAGTTAAATTGAAATTACTCAGAGGAACACCACAAACCGCGAACAAACCAGCCTATTCCTTCACAAATTCTATCTCAAACCCTTACTTACACCACATCCCCAGAGCATATTACTTGAGACCCGGGATTTAACACCTATGCGAGTGCGCATAGTTCACGCTTACACTGGTGGTCTAGCGTCACGAAAAACGATACAGACGGCGGGTCTGTCGAAACAATCGTCCGAGCGACCAGGACAGATGTATCTGTATCTCTATTCAGAAAGAGTGAGAGGATTTCCTTAATTTCTCTCCGCGTGCGGCCACTCGAGTATTGCCAGTCATCCAATTTGATTTGTAAGGGGAATTTTGTGTTGTAATTGGTACTAATTATTGTTTTGAAAGTTATCTCTCATAATGGATATAAAAGCTATATAAGCAACGCCTTAATTGTCTTGGATGATGTTATAGTTTTTTTGTCTAGACAAGAGTTTGTTTAGTGAGTCACCGAAGTGTGCATCATAAATCATGTGTTAGAATTTTTATGACATATTAGTCCACAGTAGATTTTAATTAAGATCGCTCAAAAGGATACGAACTCCATGTACATGCCTTGTATGAATGACATCAATCATGTTCTAAATTACGTGTAAGTTAAGTACACATACTTATCAAAAATATAGGACATTTAAATCTTCAACCTTATTAGTAGTTATTGTAGTAAATATAGTATATAGAAATAATTAGCTTTTTTTCTCTCTCTTGGTTTACTCGATATTTCTTATTCAAATGTATGCTTAGATAAATAGATTATCTCAAAAAGTAGTGCCATGGACCGCTCGTTGTGTATAAAACTTGTACTTTTCGACAATGTGCCGTCAAGCAAGAAACTCGCAATCGACAAGAAATCTTAGATTTCCTAAGTGAGATAAAACAATATGATTGCATACAAAACAGCTCACAGGTACGTTATCCAAATGAATAGCTATCCTTAGCTAATAACAGCAATAAGCGATGTAAATACGGGCCTATATTTCACTCGTCGCCGTCGCCGTGGCAACGGGCGCGCCAAACAAGACCTCGCTAGACGGGGCTATTCCCAGTACCTACCGGCGGAGCTTTATTTCAACTATTGGACACAATTCTTAACCTTTTTAAAAAGGCGACACACTTTGTCGATTATTAGACAGATCATTCATGTAAACATACGAGCTAATTCCGTCCTAATGGTTTCCAAGAAAGTGGGACATTTTTCTAAAATCTATCCAGATTTAGTTTTGGGCACTCTGGACGTCTCACTGAAGTATTTTCCGGGGACTTTTCCGCGGAAACCTTGTGGTAATGTGTACACGTAATAATACGTATAGATTACTGTTGGGATACCGGAAAGGTCTATTTACAAGCAGAATATCTATTAGTTTGAACGGACGGTCTTGGGAATCTGTTTATTTTAATAGGAAGCCTCTGTAAGTATATAACTTTCTGAAAATGGTGTAAAAGAATATAATTTCAATATGAATAGAAAAAAATTATACATGTTTATGAGTGTCAAGTAAAACGATTGACAGTACATTACTATAGAAACCAGAAAAGACCAAGTTTGCAAATTCCGTGGGCCACCTAAAATAAGGAATAGTGTAATGTCACATTATACTACTTACATATTATTAAATTATAATTTTCAAGACTGGCGTTAACCGCGAATAGCCCTGCGAACCTGTTTATGGAGCTATCCTAGTCAACGTGAAAGTGGAAACTAATTTCATTGTAAATCTATGTTTACTTGCTGTTTGTGATAAATAACTGATAATCTTATGAAATACAAGGTAATAATACAAGACCTGGCACCAATTTCACCATCAAGATATTTATCTATTAATATTATGACACAAAATATCTAAAACAATATCGGCGATAGGCCCTATTAGATAGGTAGGAAAGGCATATTACGAGATTATGAGTTTCTGTTCTGTGATTCCTAATCAAAGCAAAAAACGTTTCTGCTTATTTTCGTATTTATTTATTAAGAAACAGAAAAATTTTGACATAATTCTCAATCCTTCCATTCCGTTAGTTACCGGAAAACAAAATGTAAGAAAAAATGGTAACGGAATGAAAATCAAATATTGGGACTCTTTTATTCTTCTAGTAGGATCCAAAGTGACCAAGAGATTCTTAGTAGAAGTCATAAAAATGTCCAAATCATAAAAAAAAACTTTGGGGGACAATTTTAAATAAAATGGTCCAGACATGCATTGTCAATTAGTCCTTGGCATGTTCTATCCTACCTTTTTATACATACTCGTATACCAAGGATTTTATCACCTTTAGGTACCTATATCATACCAATTCTATAGGTCCTGTGTTATACGGTATCGTATCATTATGATAGTTCTTACAGTTAAGAAGCTTATATCGTAAGTGCTAATATTATGAAATTCGATTGATTATTTAAATTAAAACGAGGTGTATCGTCAAGGTTCTATTGCACTTAGGGTTTGTCAGTAAAACTCATTAAAATTCAGCTCTATTACGCAAAGTCATAAAATTCAGAATTGATTCTAATAGCAATCTAACGACCTTGTTTAGAATATAAAGTGTACCTTTTTATAATGTTGCGATAAGAGAGACATTAAACACTTAAAAGGTGCTAAAATCAATTAGCGCAGTTTGAGATCATCATTGTCATAATAAAATTGCAATTTAGCTTCGAAATATGTAGCCACAGTAATGCCACATTATCAAATGTGCTATTCCCGTTGATTGCCGAGTCAGACACTTATTGAAACCGGTATAAGAGTTCACGCAGAGTCATAAGTTGTTTAGGATTATAGTGAAATTGGTTCTTTTGAGAGTTCGGTTCTGTAAGCAATCTGAATACACAAGACGGGGCGTCCGCCCGCTAACAGCAACTAAGTAGATAACAATCAGCTAGGACGGCTTGTGCGAGACACGAAATTAATTAAAACAAGTTTGTTCGCGGATCCTATGCAGGTCTAACAAAGCCGCTGAGTCACTGGGTAATTACACGGCAGACGCGACGCCTAGGCGCCTTACGTCTAACGATATTCGCCTCGTTATTGTGAGGGGTGCGAACAATATCGGGTGATGACATGATTATGATATGGATTGTTCAAATTGCACCCCACAGATCCGGATCCAGGAGACGATGCGCTACCCATCAAAAGTCTCAGTAGCGACTGCTTTAGCCTTACAGTCAAAATCCACTATCCACAGTGATCCTAACAAGATCACGCGAAGGTTCAAAATTTCAAAGTACGCATCTATTCAAAATATCAGATTCTTTCCTCAGCCTGTTATATCACGATATCAATACATACTGAACTAGACTAGCCTTTTTACCAACAGAAGATGTCAGTGGTTGTCAAGTTCAAGTGCCAGTCACCTAAGCTCCTAACCTTATCTTCAGCTGCTCACTGTTCTAACAATTGCAATCAGTATGAGGAAAATATACAATATAATGGCACGTCAAGGGTTGATGACACAAGACACAACACAACCTTCGGCTACCAAGACAGTCATGATTGGCTAACTCTAAAAGGTTACACATAGATTAAATGGAGCAGGAGTACAGTACTGCTACTGTATTGTGTTTAATCTAAAATCTATATTGAAAATGTAGATTTGTCCGCCTTATTTTATAGTAATTTCTAAACTACAAATCCTGCAATGCGACCATTTGTAACATCGAAAGCGATCTTGTATCTAGTACCCGGGCATTATACCAAAAAAGTCTGTATATATTACATGGATTGTAATATGCTTGTCCAGAATCCCTCATCCGCAAAAAGACTTACGGAAAAATTTCAAACGCAAATTAAAAAACAGGGGTTGTAACTTTTAAATTACTTGGAAGACGACAACTTTCAAAAGGGTTGAAAATTGTATTTCGCAGTGTCTCGGTGAACGTTAATGCTCTTTCAACCTTGTCGTGGTGATCGCGCCGTGTCATCGGGAATTTTAATTATATCGTGGTGATTAATTATTTGGGGAGGGAGGATGATCGCTGATTGATAACGACAAGACAGCCGGGCGCAGCGGCATTGTCTTACTAATTGTGACTTTAGATGCTGTGGAAGTTTAAAAGAAAGTTCCGTTTTTGATACTGGAAGTTTGGCTATGTCTCCTATTGTAAGTGTAAGGGTTTTAAATTGTGTCCCAAGATTAATTTTAGCTTAAATCTTCTCAAACTATTACTATGTGTAAATTAATTGAGGATTCTCTTTGGTCTCTCAAAGCTTAAGACCTTTTTTCTTTTTTATGTTCTTCTGTTTTATATGCCGTAAGGCATATTTACGGCTATACTATGCAATTTTTCCTTTACCTGCGTAGTCAAACTCGTGGGACCCCGAAATTAATAACAAACTGCAAAAGGCAAATCAAAATCGAATGATGAATCTTGTTTCAGCCTTACGATTACTACAAAGTTTATCTAATTAAAATCTAAAGAATATAATAATAGTTATTATGAGAATTATGCTAAACTAAGCACTTTCTTACAAGCTTACAAGCCTTACAACTGGCCCATAAGGTATTAGCAGTGAGAAAAACACGCCTTATCTCCCGTACCGAACAATGCGCCATCTGTTACCGTGGCGCCGACTGACGGCATCCGTGACCTGTTGACAGAAATAACTAAATACACGCATTGTATTGTGCTGGGAGAAAAGGATTTTCAAGTCTTATGCAATACGTTGACAATAAATGTTCAAGGCCAAGAGTCAAGATTCTTCCTATTCTTTGTCAATAGCGTGATGATAATTTTCTGGGTTATTATAAATAATAACTATTGTATTGTCTTGGGAAGTAATAATATAAACAACAGTTTCTTTTGTTTTGAAATTTGAAATCATAAAATTGAGTACCGCATGCATTAAAGACACTTCCTATTAACATTTTAATATGAAAAAAACTTTTAAATCCAAACTGCAAAGCTTAGTTATTCGTGATCCCATCTGCTCTGTTATAAAATCAATAAAGGATCGGTCACTCAGCGAATACAATACCATTCTGCTGAGAAGTAAAGTGTATGTCAAAATCTCAACACAAGACTTCATATACAATGCGACCAAAAATTTTAAGCTCACTTACACAACAGCAGAATTGAGGGTGAAATTTTCAAAAGAATCTAAAGATTTTTTTGCAGAAGGCGCTCTTTCGTTTCAACCTAACCTCCGTTGATTTAGCACATCGCCTGGTAACCTCTGTTGCTTAGATACCTACTATATTTGATTTAGTCGGGAATGGAACAAATCGAGCACTCGCAATAGTCATATATTATTAAACGAGCGATTACCTAAATTTGTGCATAGTCGTCATCGAGGATCGCTGCAAATCCGACGGCTCCGTCAAATTATGCGCATCCGCTTACCTCGGAAACTGTACATTGCTGCCATAACTATGCGAATAGACAAAAACATCACGTGTTTGTTTCATCTGGAACATAATGGCTGAATATTTTTATTGTATATTTTGGGAAAGTATCTTATTCGTCGCAACATGGTGTATTCGTGCGGGTTGTTATCTGGCGCAAAGGTTGTCCATTCAACATGGTAACGCGGCTAGGCTAGTGTGATGGACACCTTTGCGCCCGGTACTGTGGCCTGGTACGATCCGTGGGGAGATTTTTGAATAGGTATTTTCGTGGTTTTATTTTAAAAAAGTTAGCTTTTAATTAATTTTATGATACTAGTATCATTAACAATAATACATTAATTCAAATAAATTATGGGAAACTAAATAGAACTAGGATTTCAGAATAGAAATAGAAGTAGCTACCTTACATTGAAAGTACATTCGAATAAATACTAATAGTATCGATCGATCCCTTTGCTTGCTGTCGAATGCAAGTTGACCTGAATGTTGTTCAAGAGTTTTGTTTAAAAAACTTATTTATCTAGCAAACAAAAATGCCTACTTCCTTATTACCTAATTATTATCAATCCCTATGAATAATTGCGTACAGTAAGTTTAATTTTATTTATTTAATTAAATAACATCTGTTTACCTTTAAAAGAAGCAATGCCAAGAATTCCTAATAATTTATCTTGCTTCTAAGACACTCCCCACAAAATCTGCTTTTTCCAAGATTGAGGGTTCGTTAAGGGTTGAAAGGGGCTATCAGGAAGATTCCTATCGTTTATTTTTCCTCCCCATATTGTCATTCATTGGTCTGTCACGTGGTGCCACTCTGATTAAATTTAATTAATTATATTATTGCAAATATAACCAACAATTTTAGTCATGGACCAATTTGTTCCTTATAATTATTAAGCTCACGTCATTCATATTGGTTTAGTATTTTTGCCAAATGTACACCGTTTCTCGTCACGGTAACAATGATTTCATATCCTCAAGTCCTTATTTTTTTTTTAAATTAAAACCTTATAAAATTGGACGTTTGTCAAAGAATTCCTTGTTAGTAGTAATTAAAACTGCAAGCTGCAATGTGCTTGGCCGTTTCTCGGGACGCGTTTACAAAATTATTTGAAAGATCAAAACGATAATTTATACTGTAGGTACCTACTATTGAATCAAATTTAAACAGTGTACTATTCAAGACACGAGCGTCTCTAACAATGTTAGTTAAAATTGTACGAAAGAAATAATAGGCGTTCATCTCAACGGTCGTAACGTTTTCTTAACGAACTCGACAAAAACCTTAAAGCACCACTTACACGCTGACGCTGGTCGTTAAAACAATTGTACAGATAGACACATTACAGCATAGTATCTCCAATTTTATACAATTAACTTTTTGCAAATCGCCGCGCGTGAGCTGATTCTTTCCCACATCGCTATGGAAGGATATATTATCTAATCTAGGTAGTAATTCAGACAGCTTACAGAGTAGAATGCTCAAAGTAGTAAGTTTGTGACCCTGGGAACCGTACCAGCTATACGTAACCAGAGACTGCAGGAAAACTGCTTGCTAATGCTTGCTACCCAATCGTAATAGCGGCGAGGCAGGGCGGAATATTTGCACTTTGATAGTACGGGTAAACGGCCCTTATGAGGCAAGATTTTGCAAGAACGTTACACTTGCATGATATTTGTATAGAGATAATGGAGTTGGTGCAATTTGTAAATCCCTAAGTAGGCTATTTCATTTAAAGAAAACTTTTCGAAGTTTTAAACTTTCAAACGAACATAATTTATTTAAAAGCTCGTGTATATATGTCTGTGTATTTAATTTACAGTATGAGTTATGCTTAGATAGAGAGAGGACTTTCGTATACTTGCTTTTTATAGCAGTTACGAACGAAGAAATATCATATAGATTTAGCAGTATTCAATTATGTACATTGGAAATTGCACACATTTTAAATGTGAGGTTTGGATATTCTGTTATGTTCTTTATAACATCCACTATTTAAATCAAATTCATTTTAGACATCGTATTAATTAAGCTAATTTATTTTCTTACACTGACCTACTGGCCAACCGTCACCCCACTGGTAAAAATACTAAAAATACGTAATTGATTGCATCGCAAGCTCATTTGACTGATTGTATGGAGCGCCAAATTGCGTATTTACGTATGGGAACCCTCGTGGAGCGTTGCCAATTTGGTGCCGAAGCACCCTTCGTCCAGGAGGGTGACTATTTATTTTGTTTGTATTATTGAGATTATTAAAAAAATCATTTACATTTTGATTAGGGTTGTAGGGTCAAACACTAGTTTCAAATGCTTAAAAGCTGTTTTTATTACCATCATTAGGTATGACTGCTTCTTGAGTTATATGACCATTTAGATACATACTCGTAATTTAAATAAAACCAGTAGTTAATAGGATTTCTCATATTTCTGATAGCAATAACTGTCTAGTTGTTGTCGTACTTTCAGTAACTACTATGATAAACCCCCATTTATCGGCAAATAGGTCTACCATATCGAAATCCGTAAATCTAGGACAAAGACTCAAAAACCCCGGACATTTATTTTGGCGTAAATTCTTTTTTCCCCGGACTTTACTATGTACACAATAAGGCCGGTGAATAGGTGTATACGTACATACTGAAATGTAATGGGATTTTTCCTCACTTGAAATGTCAAACGCAATCGTCATATGAAAAGAATCCGGATTTTACGCGGACGTTTTTTGAAAACCCCGGACCGCCCCCGGACGGCCTCCAAATTAGGACAAATCCAGGGAAATCTGGACGGATGGCACCCCTACCCCCAGACAATCAACCCAAGCGTGGTGTCAAAATATTGTGTTAACGGCGCCAGTCGGTGGTTAAAATAATTAAACTAAGTAGTAGATAACTTTTTAAACAGCGTAACATGTTTTATCGTTAAAACCGATGTACACTCGAGTACAATTACCTGCGGCTCCTCCAGCCGTGAAATGCGTTTCCGTGTGAGCCTTATCAACAACGATCTTCCGGCGACCCTGTACCACTGTAACTTAGGTTCACACTTTACTTGCCGCTTTCACATTGTAATGATTCAAGCTATCTGACGCATTTGACAATTCTGGATGTCTCGTGGTACCGGCAAGGTAGTTTTTAGATCTGGAACAGGTTACGAGTCCGTTTTTGTTTAAACAATTTGTACAGAAATCGTTCACGAGTTTTAAACATGCAAATTAACTCTGTTTATCATAGGTCACAAAGAAACGTTAACTAGTTCGTATTAAAGTTATTCCGATACGTATGAAGTTTTAACGAGGTTCGAACAACGTTCTCTGCTTTCGATTGAAAATTATGTCCTCATATCGACTGTCGTATCTAAAGGTGTCCTTATTTATTCAATGTTAAGAATATTTTAATGGGGTTAAAGCCAGTTAGTGTCAGGTCAGGCAAGAGAAAGTATCGCAGTTTTTTTTACGATACGTTTAAATAAACCAATGCCTACAATACCAGCACTTTAACTATTTTAAAGTAAAAAAGTTGGCAACTAATGTAAAATAAAATAAACTGATTCCAGTCTGTCTTGTGTTGGTTTTCCAACGAGTTAATATACTTAGTTATTGAATGCTAACATGTATCTACTACACGTAGATATAATGGATATAACTCAGAAGAATTCGTTTTGCGAATGTTCTGGCTGTTGAACTTCCGTGTGTAAAGTCTGAGAAACCTCTGAAGTCTGAGGTAAGGTCGGTGCAGGTTTTAAAAGGGTTGACATTGCGCGTAGTAGTTGCATACCTTAATACTAGGGACTTAACGCTTACATTTAGACAAGCAGTAGGGTTGAATATAACGAAAAAAGGTTTACCAGGTCAAAGACCCAGCTCTTGAAATAGATTAAACCGACGAAATATTCCTGCGAATTCGTCCGTAACATTACAGTTTTTGCGACATTACGGTTATGACAGTTTAATTCATGCGTATGTCACAACGGCTGTTTAGTTCAGTAGTAGCTGGCCGTGACGTTTGCCCTTTCGTTTCCGCTCATCATGGACAATGGGACCTGCGCCGACGCACTTGACTGCTTAGCTACAGTATAGTATCATTAAAAGTATGTTCATAAAATTAAAAAGAAGGAGGACTAATTCATTGCCTTGCGGTACACCCTATTAAATATACGCTTTCGGTCAAAGAATATGGGTCGGGTGTCATTTTTCACAGAAAATACTGCAAACGAGCATTTCAAAGAGAGTTTTCAAATATTTACAGGATATCTAGACTCCTTTTTAAAATCAGATTATTTTGTAATTTTTATACTACCCGAATACATTTTTTAAATGATCGCTAGATAGATTACTGCAAGCCAACAGTTTTAGAGTATTTAAATAAAACGCCAAAAACTTACGGAAAAAGGGTTTTTTAGTCATGACTTGCTATTTATATATCCACGCAGTTATTGGATGATAACATCATGTTTTTTGGATTCGATGGAAAAATCAGGGAAATTTCAATACATTTTGATATTAAATTGAATTGAGTATTATATAAGATTGGAGTATTTTCTATGAAGAATTATATACCCCATCCGTATTCATTATTGGA
Organism: Thaumatotibia leucotreta; assembly: GCA_025490895.1. Lineage (NCBI taxonomy): Eukaryota > Metazoa > Arthropoda > Insecta > Lepidoptera > Tortricidae > Thaumatotibia > Thaumatotibia leucotreta. Next base: position 57,275 of record JALPQI010006376.1, read on the forward strand.
GGATGCATATGTGCATACTGGCAATCATAGTAATCTGTATTACGAATGATGTTTGAATTTACCATAGTAACGGAATATTTATGTTTTTGTACATTCTGTCATGTCGCCTTGAACGAAATACATATTAGCCACGGAAACTAGCGAGGGCGGATTAGAGTTAGATGTTTTATAATTTATATTGTGTTTTATATTTTAAGTGCTTTGTGTAGGTAATGGAATAATTTTTCTAGCTATCCTTTTTAGGGTTCCGTAGCCAAAATGGCAAAAACGGAACCCTTATAGATTCGTCATGTCCGTCTGTCCGTCTGTCCGTCTGTCACAACCGATTTACTCGGAAACTATAAATGCTACAGTAACGAAATTTGGTAAGGATATGTGTTGTATGAACCGCTACAGGATTATGATACTAAATTGTAAAAAAAACCATTGGGGTGGGGGCCCTCCATACATGTAACTGAGGGATAGAAAAAAAAATTTAGTTGTATATAAACGTGTGGGGTATTAATAGAAAGGTCTTTGAAAATGATATGAAGGTTTATACATCTTATTTTAATTTAAGCAAATCGTTTTCGAGATATTAGCTCTCAAAGTCTGAAAAATGTGTCCCCCCCCTCTATTTTTTAAACTACGCGATATAAAATTCTAAAAAAAATATATGTTATGCACATTAATAAACTCTATCAACGATTTTTGGTTTGATTAAATTATCTCGTATAGTTTTTGAGGTAGGTTGATTTAACTGTATTTTTTTAATAATAAATTGATAATGGTACGGAACCCTTCGCGCGCGAGTCCGACTCGCACTTGGCCGGTTTTTTATGCATGCTTTTAATTTGTTAGGCGATTTCAGTTTTTGTGTTTTATACTTGTGTATAGTTGGGCACAAAAGTGTTATATTAAATTTATTTTATGTACTGTGTACAGGCGTGTACAAAAGTGTTTTGGTGCATGTTCGTAATAGATTAAGAGGGCGTATTGGAGGATGCATATGTGCATACTGGCAATCATAGTAATCTGTATTACGAATGATGTTTGAATTTACCATAGTAACGGAATATTTATGTTTTTGTACACTCTGTCATGTCGCCTTGAACGAAATACATATTAGCCACGGAAACTAGCTTATTATTGTACTATCGAGTTCCACTATTCTGCTGCAGTCCCTTATTTTTTCTAATATTCATTGGCTGAGAGTGTAAATCGTATGACGCGCAAAAACGCGCAGATTTGCTAAACCTATCTGTAATGACCTGACTATATGAGCCAAATCAGAATCTATGTCCTTACAAGTATTTTTTGCTTTGTTTGTAAAATAGACCCAAAAATATTATTGCTTCGTCATAAAACTGAGTATGAGAACAATTACCGCAAAGTTACGCAAAGCCAAATCTTCGTTCTTGTGCCAAAAAATTCTTATTGCTAATGTATTTGCCTACCAGCCAGATAAATGATCTGGCGATTACAATAATAATAGTTATTGGCGTCACAGAGGCTGAGGGAAACAGCTGGGGCGAGCCTCCCCGCCGCGCTCGTTAACTACGTATAAAGATAAATTATTTTTATCTGCCAATTTACCCCAATCTACCCTATTGTTGCACTTGATGACAGCTAGTTGAACGACAAATTTTAAATGCTACTTCAATAGGGATTTGTGATTGTAGTCTTTGGCTTAGTAAAGTTTTAAGTGACGTTTAAATACTGTTGGATAACATTAACCCTTTTTGGCAATATATCTGATAACATTGATAGGTACATATGTACCTAAGGCACATGTTTTTCGACCTACATTTAAAATTTATTAAATCCATTATTAAGAATTTATTACGTCCACATAGCTCGATTTTTTATTCGGCAATTTAGGGATTAAATTAGTAAAGTTTTTAGATCTGTAGGTACTCGTATTTCTTAAAAAAATATATAAATAATACAGCAGTAAGATGAAGTTTTTCAATGTACCTAATGTGACGTTTAACGATGTCTTAAAAAAAGGGTTTATCATCTGCGTGTAATTAATCTATGTTACAACATACTATGTAATTGCTAAAGTTATCTTTTAATCTGTATTTCTTTACGCGTGTTCGTTCGTGCACCTGTTGGTTTATTACGTAAGAGAGTGTCTTAATGATTATTGTGGTGCATAATTCAATAATGGTTTAGATTATGTAACGAACAACTCCAATATCGGTTAAAATAACATCAATTATAGGATTTTCTAAACTTATTTTCTATTTAAATTGAGATGCGTGATGTGGTTCTTATAATTGTTTTGTTAATGCTAATGATTTTTTTTATATTATGCATGCTCTATTATGGATCAGTTATTCGGGAAACTGCTGTTGCATTGACCTGATTTTATTGCGCTATTAAAACATTTAATGAAGAACGTTTTGATTTTCAACAAGAAAGGGCGCCTTTCTGATATTGATTATAATTATTAATTACAACTGTTCATTACCCACAAATGACTCTTATTACAAAACTGCCAAGGTATAGTTACGTGCGGTCAGTTAACTATCATGGCCATGGTATGTACCGAATCAGTTAATCGTCAGTGTAATAATATTATTAAAATATCGGAATACAGACATCTCCCTGAACATAAAATATTTTCCCTATTATAAAGTTGTAAATATACAAATTTAGGTTCAAGATAAATGTCAAATATATTATTATTAGAATACGGTGCTGTCTCAATGTATTTTAAATAAACTGTCCTCGCGATATATTTTAGTGTTCCGGCGCAGTAGTACCATTTTATAGATAGAGGGATTCTGGACAACCCCGGCTCCATTAACGAACCAGTATCAGTCTCACCTGCTATGACGCAGTTGCAATGTATTGAAAGGTCAAATAATACTGGTGAGAGTTCAAATACTAGGACAGAATGATTGTCGAATGTTTAGTGCGTAGGCGCATACACAGATAGTACAACCTATAAATTTATTACGGCGGTAATAAAAACTCACAAGTAACATGTACCTCGCTCGATGTTTACACAGATCAAAGGCGAATCAAATAAAGTTTATCAAATGTTCGAAGCGTCATACAGAGTTTGGGATTCGCCGAATTTGAAACTGCCCCGTTTTAGATGTTTATAGTAACTCGTTCGCAGATGGCTTTTACAACCTTAACAACTTTTCATACTGTCAGTGTCAGTAGGCTTATGATGACCGATTACCGTGGCTTTAGCACTTATACATATTTACTAAGATCGTCATTGCATCGACGATAAACGATACAAACGAGACTATCATAAGCTTCAGTTGGCATCAGTATGCATTGCATAATACGCAAAAACTACGTAAGAATCAAATATAATAATTTGATGATTGAGGGCGACCGTTTCTGAGTCGCTTTTTAGTATATCATATTTTTTCCAAACGCGACACAATAAAATAATGTCAAAATCAAAGTCAAATGATTCTTTATTCAAATTGGAATAGCAACAAACTCTTTTGAATCGTCTAAGTTACATTAAATTAAAACTACTTCCGGGTACTTAGTAATAGGCGACTCTGAAAATGTGCTAGTTATTATTGGAGAGAGATAAGTAAATTGCTAAATGCAGGTTGTTTTATACGTGTGGATTTTAATTTAAAAGTCACAAAAACTGCAGAAGTTTAATTACGCGATCTATGATAACACAAACTTACACCTTTTTCAACTCAATGTACAATAAATTGTCGCTCGATATACTTAAATGGATTCATATAATCCCTTACACAAATACACATACATAATAATCAAGAGCGGCGCTAACAGGTGATAATGACATACCTTGATGACACGTCGAACGTTAGTGCATTATAAGCGCTCCAATAGCAAATGAGCGTAATAGAAGTGTTCCGACAATTACCACGTATTCTCTCTTGCGAGAGGGAGTCGTTCTCGAGACGACTTTTATAACAAATAAAAAACCGGCTAAGAGCATGTCGGGCCACGCTCAGTAGGGTTCCGTAGTTAGTCAAAAACGGCTGGGCCGACTATGTTCAAAATAGTTTTATTTTAAAGTATAATAAGCCCACTATTCGTTTTTTTTATTAATTTTGGACCCACGGATCAAAAGTTAGGGGGGAAACCATTTTTTTATGGATAACGTAAAAATAATTATTAGTAGAACTTGTTTCATGATATGTGTCAATGACAATAAACGCTATTTAACAAAACTCCGAAAATGTGTGTGCTCTCTGTGCGACTTTTTCATGTCAGCGTTGGCGTTATCCATTGATTGTATATTTGTAAAAAGCATATAAAGCACTATCTCGCTCACATACCGTCGCCGCATGCGAAAGCGGCACCAGTGTGACCTCTGTCTTACGGTTAAGGTATTATCATACTTGCGGTAAATATCGTGCTCTTGGCAACCCTGTTCTGGTCAACAAGAGCGTTGGTCTCATCGCCTGCCGATAAGCAATACTACACGGCGAGTGCTCGCGTGATGGCATCCAGCCTCATGACTCATGAATGAATGCCGATCCATTCAACAAGTTTCGTCGCGGCCTGATTAGCGCCTACCCACTTTTAATCTTATCTACGAGTACAACCCTACCAAATGCAAAAGGCTATAAGATTCCGTGACGGCCGAACATTCTTAAAACCTTGTTTGTCGTACCGAACGCGCCCTATAAAAACTGGGATGTGTTCCAATCGTTTACGAATACCAAGTTTAAGAGACCAGGTTAAAAGAGCTCTGATTACGTATGATTGATACAGACCTGAAGATTTAATTACACGGAGTCGCGAGCATTCGACTAGCTTGCTCACGAAGCAACGACAATACACCCCTGACCATTGCCCGTCGAATTTCCTCTTCCATTCACACCTTTTTATGGAGTTTTTTCGTCAATGAAGTCGTGTTCGGGATAATTATTGAATTTCGACGATTCGCTACGAATATCGATGAGCCGGAAGCCGGCCGGGTGATTGCGTCGGGTGATCAAATTCCGACGATCAGAAAGTAATTTTATGGTTTTTAAACTTAATTTCAGTCCGACCTGAATTTTAGATGATTTCGTGTTTTTGGGACAGTGTGATGTTTTAATTTGTTTTCAGCTTTTTTTAAGTTTAGTTCAGACAAATTGCAATTCCCTTTTAGGGAAATTCATAAATTAGTACAGGTATTGACTAGTAAATAGAGAATAAAAGAATCGCCTATAAGTTGTGTATGGTATTCATTGAATACATATAATTAGTTATACGTATAAATAAATAAGAGGGAACGGCGTATATCTTATTTATATAGGTACTTATCTCATCTTATTACGTACATAATGCTAGACTTCGATTAATAACAGTTGTTTTGTGAATTTATTTAGAAATTATAGACGCCGATACAAAGTGTGTGTATAATGTCAGTTATTACAATAGCATTATGAAACGAATCAGTGGTAATAACGCAGGGGCATCTAATTAAATTGTCACCAATAATAATGGCACTCGGGGCCCCTTCCCCTCGCCATTTATTATTTCTACACTACCCATACGTTTAAAAGCTTATCTTACTAGAAAAATATAGGTCGTTGAGACCTTTTTCATACCGAGCAAATGCATCGTCACACATATCAAAAAGTCGTATCTCTGTATAGGCTTCTATGCGAGATACAACTTTTTTGTTGCAAGATGCCGTACACTACCTGGGCATCCCCGATACGCAAGGAATGT
>JALPQI010006377.1:0-61813 GCA_025490895.1 Thaumatotibia leucotreta
TCATATCATGGCCGACACTGTTTTCAGGGAACGAAATTAAAAAAAATAATACAAATTTTTCAATAAAACATATGTACCCATCAAACACTTTTAATACATCGTAATCGAAAAATATTGATCTTTTCAATAAATACTACAGAAAATAATAATTTTTGCACTAAATTTGATATGAGTCAAGTAGCCTATTGTATGATTTTCGTATTAAAGGTAGTGTAAATTATAAATTTATTCTATACCTACTTTATAAAGTTCACCAAGGTAAGTCACAAATTTTGCTTAGGAATTAGGTAATTATGCAAAGTATGCTCATTAAATTGCACGAAAAATCTTGATTGGCCTAAATAATCACTTAAATTCGCACCTAGTCAGTTATTTTGAAGCCACCATCTTGTATTATGGTATGTAAATATAACTGACAAATCGAAAATTACTAAATACTATTTGAAATTTAAAGAAGCCATGAAAGCGTACCATCGGAGCGTAGTTTGCCTTTTCTGGACGTGAAGGTGATAGGTCGAGATGATGGTTCTTTGGCGCACACTGTCTATAGGAAGCCCACACACACTGACAGGTATTTGATCGCTCTGTCCCACCACCACCCCCGGCAGCTTCAGTCTGTGGTTAATTCTCTAAAGAACAGAGCACATGACCTTTGTGACCCTGAATTTCTGGAAATTGAGTTATCGCACGTTCAGGAGGTTCTGAAGAGAAATGGCTACATAATGAACAGATGGCAACCCAGACGAACACCGAGGAAGAAACATCCAGATGTTGCGAGGCGACCAGCATTTTTGCCTTATGTCAGGGGTGTAACGGACAAAATAGGTACGCTTTTGAATAAGTATTCCATACCAACCGTTTATATGCCGTTATCAAAGGTGGCAGGGCATCTAAAGTCGCCTAAGGATGTTTTACCTTATCACACACCGGGCGTTTATAAGATTGATTGTAGCTGTGGTAGTTCCTATATTGGGGAAACCAAACGCACCATAGCGGAAAGGGTCAAGGAACATATCACGGCTGTTAAAAAGCGTCAAACTAATAAGTCTGCTGTGGCCGAGCATTTGTTGGAGTCCGGACCTAACCACTGGATTGAGCTCCATAACCCGAAAGTCCTCTCAACCGAGCGTATACATCATAGCCGAAAAGTACGTGAAGCTATAGAAATTAAGAAACATCGGAATTTTAATCAAAATGAGGGGCAAGGAATCTCGTCCGCGTGGAATCCCGTGATTTACAAATGTAAGCGTGGTGAAACATCCATTTTAAAGCCTTTGGATGTTGTGAGTGTTGTGTGTAGACCTAGTGACAACCCTAGCCTAGAAGTGAATAATCAAGATCAAGTGCGGGTAGTTCGAAAAACCCGCGCAGCTCGAAGGTGTTGATACATTCTCTCGCCAGTCTGCCTGCGACCACGGGTGTAACGTCATGCCCGAAACGTCAGGATATAATTAAACGTAAGTTTACGCGATTAAGACCCGTTTGTCTATAAAATATAAGCCATGAAAGTTCGAGAAATATGTCGATAAAAAATGTACATATACTCGTAGGCCTTAATAAAAACAAAAATCATGATCGCATCAATTAAGTTAAGAAACTTAGTGATACTACAAACTATATGGTATACTCTGCTAAACAACCTTTGGCAGTAGAAAAAGGTAGCCGGTAGGTTTTGTGGATCGCTCACAGAAAATTTGAATTAGTTGACATTTTTCACTCTCAAATGTTGTTCCACAAATATATATTCACTTTGTAACGCAAAAAATGTGTTGTGAATGATTAAGACGTTAAATTTTGTTTTTATTCGATGCCTTTAACGATGTACATTTTTTTGCAATCGACCCAAAGAAGAATATAAACTTACATTCATAATGGAACAGAGACATCAGTAAATAATATCAGTATGCAATAATTGCTAACAGGGTACGAAAATGACAGCAATTAAATATTCAAGAAATCCAATCCGGGAAATCGCGAACTGTTATTACACGTAACACAAATCACATAGTTGAAATATTCGCTATCAATCATTCATCGAGACTACTGCAATTCACGAGTAGATTCTCACGCCAATATTCAAGAAATTTGATCGGACAGCTCATTTATTCGATAAATTCAGACAGCGTTAGACTCATTGCTGGAAGGCATCCAACGTTCAAGAATGTCCATAGAAAGATATGATCGGGACAGAAATAAAAAAATATCGCGTTTCTCGCTGCAGAATTTGTTAAAATGTTTCGAAGACCCACAACACCCTTCGATGGGTCCATCTCTCCGCTGCATAAACCTGACGGGCAACTGGCATCCGCATATGGAATTGAAATCCACTCGTATCAAACAATATATATTTTATATAACGATGACTTTCTTCTTTAGTCAGTATATCAAATGCGCGGTGAGCAGGGATCTTACCGCTCTCCTTTTCATTCTACAATCCGCTCCTTTCCACATGGGAACACCAAAGTCCCTATTTTTCCGAAAGCATCATCATTTGTGGGAGAAATTAATTCACTACATATCTGGAACAGAGCTTCGACAGATCGCTGAAAACGATGATGAGGTTATTAAAGTAATGAACGAGTACATCAAGAGGGGTAGAAAAATCATTTACGGTTTCTGGTTCATGTGCTTCTGCTGCAACATAAGCATATTTACGGAGCCGTACCAGAAGAATAAAATTGTCCATGAGAACGGAACAACAATTTACGTACCTCTTTTCCATTTTTACCTTCCCTTCAACCAGGAGGTTCCCCCGGGATACTATTACTCTATGTTCATTCAGACGATAGTGGGCAATATAATGAGTACATATGTCATCTCCTGGGATTCCATGGTGATATCTTCGTTAGTATTTTTCGCTGGACAGTTGAAGATATCCCGAGTTTATTGCTGCAATATTATAGATACTGAGAGCGTACAAAGAAGTCGCCAGAATATTATAAGATGCCACAAATTCCACACGTCTCTAGTTGAGTAAGAACTGATTTTTTATTCTACTTCTTTTTAGGTGGGCTTATTGAAATACCTAATTAATGGGGATTTTTTTTGGATTGAGAATACAACTCGTTTCGCCAGAGGACGAGTTCCATCTCCTTTTTCCATTTTTATTTTATTTTATCCTAGCAAAAGTGGTTTATTAAAAATATCTGCATTGTTTTATAACTGTGGCGTAGTCGGCCCTTAATAAACCTGTTTATTAAGGACCGATATAAGATGGAGCGACGACCTGGTAAAGGTTGCGGTGTCCAATGGATGCGGACAGCTCACGACCGATCTTTGTGGAACTCTCTGGAGGAGGCCTATGTCCAGCAGTGGACGTCAATTGATTGATGATGATGATGATGATGATAAGTTTTCCATAAAAAAAAATTTCGTATACTGAAGTTTTTATTGACCAGATCCATTTTTTAGGCACCAGAAGTTATTTCAGAACCTATTGTCATCCGTGATGTTCATGTACCTTGTTGTTATCTCTATCAACATAGGTGCCAGTACAATACAAATTGCGAAGGTACGTATGATACTTGTTGTTTTTATTTCATTGCTCTAAAAATTGCACATATTTACTTAATTTATCTAATTTTCCGATGTTATGCCTTCAGGTGGTGAACCTTTATACAGGGGGTAACAATATAATGTAATTAAAACACGATATTTTTATCGGTGCACGGTACAGACTACAGATCATATACGTAAAAATGTAGACGTCTAAAAATTTCTTTTAAAAAGTCACGCAATTCGAACTGTTTTTGAAGCGACTCAAAGTCAAGTCAAAGTCAAATAGTTATTTATTATACAAGGGGACAAAGTTGTTGTTTAACTGTCGTGCCAATATTGAGACCTGAGCTAGCGAAAGATTCCAAAATTGAGCCACGAGCGTAGCGAGTGGTTCAAAAATTGGAATCTTGAGCATTGCGAAGATCTCAAGGCACGAGAGTTGAACAAACTTTGCCGCCAAGTGTAATATAACTTTTTTCCCCTCACTATCGCGAGGAAATATGATTACAAATCTCATCCAAATGTAAATTAACTTAAAGAAACCATTTAAAACTCAATGTCGAAACGTATCGTAGAATAGAGTTACTTCTGGAACTTAAATATAGCCAATGGCTTACAAAGTCACCCATGAGAAACGACCAATTTAACATGTGAGCTCCGATTGCGCATGTTTACTACGGTCATACAGATCCACTTAAGACTAGGCAGTAGGGGGCTATAGGAATTATAGCAATGTCAAATTACTTTATTGACAAGTTGGTAAAAAGCGTTTTTACCCGCGCGTATTAAAGGATAAACGAGCGCTCTACGAGCTAGTGAGGGGAAAATATTATTTCTTCGATTGGGCCCAAAAACGAGCGCTTTTGAATCGTTAAACTAAATAGGTAGCGAATGAGAGAAAAAAAAACTCAGCGGGACTTTTTTTTTTCAAATAATAGTTTTATAACATCTTACAGCTAACATGCCTTAACACCTTCGCGACGGCATCGGATCTATTCGACCCGATGCGAGTATGGTTAATTGCGATGTTAACTAATTACCGTAGCGAAAGTGTTAATTAAAAACGAAATATAAATTTGATTTAATATAAATACAGATATAGTACATTAACTAAAGATGAAGTTTCTAATAGTCAGAATAATTATATAACAACTTTCATTTTATGCGTAGTAAATTTTTCTTTGTGTTTAAAGTTACGTAGAATAAAAATACATGGCTAATATACCATTATTTTATAATAATACAACCTAATATTATAAATGCGAAAGTCTATCCGTATGTTTGTTAACTCTTCCGTTAAACCGCTGCACCTGTTTTGTTGAAATCTGGTATGGAGATAGTTTGACACCCGAAAAAGGACATAGGATAGTTTTTATAGCAAAAGTCGCCTATGTGTGCAGACGAAGCCGCGGGCACCAGACAGTATAATAATTAGTGGTCGGATCTTTGGGTGCAAAACTTTAACAAAACTCATGTGAAGTGAAAGAGCACATACTCGTACATCCATAAGTATATCTACATTATCTACACACCCAAATATTGTAAGTTCAATTGACTTCAAGATAGACAATAAAATCGGTGTTCCCATGCCAATTTTTTTTTAAGACTTGCACCCATAGGTCACTAAATTAATAATATTTGCTATATTGCAGTCGTCAGGTGATTTGGCGGTGATGATGGGAGCGATGACATTTTTATTTGGAGTTTTGACCCAACTCTTATTGTTCTATTGGTGCAGCAACCAAGTCACCGTAGAGGTTAGTATGTTCCGTTTTGATAACTGTAGGTATCTATCCTCTCTGGTCGGTCCCCGATGTGTGAGGATCGTGATCAGCAGGAGGAGAATACACCGTGTTTTTATCGATTTCCGTTAAATTTAAGGGAAGCTTATTTAGGTCAAAAATAAGAAATTTCTCTAAGAAACAAGTGTCTTAACTCTTACTGTTATTGAGTTATTAAAAAAATTAATTTAATGACTGAACAAGTGTATTGCAACCTTTATTACATCCTAATGTTACTTATTCTGACATGTGCCGTCAGCCGTAGTCAGAAGTCGCCTGAGATCTTATTCTTAAGGTTCTCTCACACTTGCTATTACAATTACTATGTATTAAAACGAAAAAAAAAAACAAAACGAAATTAACAATATCCGATATGCCAGACAACTTCTATTTGTGTCCCATGTAACCCGTCCAATTAAAAATAAAATGAAATAAATAAATATCTTGGGACATCTTACACAAATCAACCTAGTCCCACGGTAAGCTCAATTAAGGCTTGTGATGGGATGAGGGTACCAGGCGACGATATATGTATATAATAGATAGATACATATAGATACTTAAATACATATACAACCATGACCAAGGAACAAATATTTGTGATAAATAAATACACAAATAATGCCCTCGCCGGGATTCGAACCCGGAACCTCCAGCTTCGTAGGCAGGGTCACTACCAACTAGGCTACGGAGGCTGATCGTTCGTGAATTTAACGGAAATCAATAAAAACACGGTGTATAGGGTGTTCAATGAGTTATGATTAAAATAGTTTATTGAAAAACATGTCATTATCTCTGAAATTAAGCCGAATCCAGAAAAGTTCATATAACATTATAGTCTCAAAATGTGGTCAGGAATACACCCATCAAGTTTGTCGGGTTACTAATGAGTATAATGATGCACCCTGTATAATTAAACGGTTAAACTCACGTGTATTTAGTCACTACGCGCGACATGTTTCGGAGAGCCTAGGTCCCCATTATCAAGCACAGAGCCCGTGTTCACGCCAAGCGACTTGCAAGTGTGACACAGACGTGAGTTTAACCGTTTAATTATACTTATAGCTATGTATGTACATATGTAGCTATGTATGTCTCACGAAAATTGAAATTCGAATACGAACGAATACGACAGTGTAGAATTTTGAACATGACGATTTTTTAAACTAAATCGGCATTTCTCCGAGTGTTTCAATCGCCGTGACTTCGGTGGCATCATCATTACCTGATTGGGTCAAACGCAAACCCATGTTCGGAATCTTTCCGGTGGACAATCTAAAAGTTAAGGCCTATAAAGCTTGATTTTCTTATGAAAGCCTAATCTTCATTAAGACGTCCTCCTTTTCCATTCCTTTGTATGATAAAAAGCATTACTACCTGTCCACAGGCTGTTAACTATCGATCACAGGAAAGAAAAACTGCGTGTTCAGCTGAACTGTAGAGACCCTCTTTCCTGTGGCCAATAGTAAGCAACTGGTAGGAGTCGTGATTTTTATCATACAATTCAATAGGAAAGGAGTGCCTTTAAATGACATTATTGTTTTAATAAGAAAATTAACTCTCATAGCCCTTAACTTTTAAAATGTCCACCGGAAAGACTCGTAACATGATTTTAGGTTTGACCCGATTTCCGTGAATATCTCATATTTTTTGGATGTATTGGTAGTTGTCCACTAATATATTCAAAAGTTCTTGCATCTCTCACGGGATTCGTGTGATAAGGCTGCCACCGAAGTCACGGCGGTTGAAGCGCTCGGAGAAATGCCCAAATCGGATCATCTTGTTGGCGAACGAACACGTGGTTTTAGGTAATCGAGAGCAAAAGTAATGGATTAGTTGGTACCCGTTTTAACCGATTCATCGAGGCAATAGGACTGATGACTGGCAAGTCAAATCAGCATCTTTTTTCGAACTGTCAAAACGATCACCACTATGGAATTTTATACAAGGTGTAAGTCTAATACGGGCGAAGTTCTTAACGGGTGTTAGTTTACGACATAATGAGTACAATCAAATAACTTTTACTTACGAGCCCCGATGCAGTGGAGTTCGTCTAGTTCGAAACAATTTTTACAAATTTTTGAATATTTTAAAAATGATCACATTATTTTAATGATAAATTGTATGAACGTTAGTCATGGTTAATGTACTACATTTCAAGAGATACAACAATCTGAAGTACACTTTTGTTGTTTAATAAATCGATTTAAACAAACCAGTGTCTAAATTATATTTTCGTTCACCACCGTAATTCCGCGCTTATAAGCTTGACGCAAAATTCGCAGTGCATCAGGTGTACCATGTCGTCTTTAATATTAATGGCGTTCTTTACATTCATTGATTATTTACAAAATTAAAAATTGTGGAAAAAAATTAAAAAAATACCTCTCGTAAAAAAGTTTTTTTTATTCTGATTTATTAAGTCCAAACATTTTATACTAAAGAAACTATTTTAGTACTACTATTGAATAGTGAAGGTTTTGTCTCTAAACCTTTTCCCCCGGATGAACGGGATACTCTCGAAAAACTGTCTAACTGGACGAGAACATATGCATCGGGGCTCGTAAAATTAGAGCACCAAAATCATCCATACCAAATAATTCGGTGCGTAATGTAGAGCAACATACGCGAGTAAAACACTCGTTGACAGCTAATTTCAAAAGCAGATGACATAACTGCCATATCAAGAATATGAAATGTTCGTACCTACATTGCTGCTCCGATAATCTTAAAAAAAATCCGTAGGGTCATAATTAAGAGTAACTTCTTAAAAAACCTTGTAATCCATGATAACACTAATGAATCCCATGCCTGGTTTAATTGATCGCCCGTATTAGATTTACACACTGTATGAAATATTCAAAAGTGACGTCACGTTTGAGTACTGCCAAGTGACCTACTCTTTTAAGTTCTTTTCAGTTTATTAAATCGAAGTTCTGTATAAAAATGACTACAATCTACATCTTAGTAATAATTTCTTCGTGTATTATGTCGTGCATAATATTAAATAATTTATTTTAGCTACAGTCATCACCCCTATTAGCCCCATCATAGATTCTCCCTTTCCCGATATCCTTTTGGTCGGATGGAAGTTCCATTTAATTCAAATATTTTTTCTCTGGATATTACTGTTACTACAATTATTTCCATATTTAAGTCGATTGCAAAAAAATAGTTAAAAAAGCTTAATAAAAACAAAACTCTCGATAGTTTCCGTTGTGTTACGAAAGTTAGTCGTACAAACTTCGTAACACAATGTCGTGTAATATTTTCATTAAAGCCCTTTAATAGTACATTTCGTTACGAGTGCAAAAAATTTTTTTCGACGTGGGTGAAAGTTGGAGCCCGAGTGAAACGAGGGCGACAATCACCACAGTTAAAAAGAAGTTTTTACACGTGTATCGAACGACTTTTTCATAACAAGTGCCTTAAAAGGAGAAATTTTCGCAGGCGAAACGTGCGCAAAGTTTACTTTTCCGCACTAGTTAGGAAAAATGTATTTTTTTTTGCAATAAATCCATTTTTTACTACCATAGCCTAGCCATCTTTAACTTACTTTTACTAGAGTGAAGCAGTCGCCTCCGGTATATTTGAAAGTCAATGGATGACTGCAGACGCGAAACTCCAGAAAGAAGTAGCATTGCTGCAACTCACTATGTCCAAACGGCTCGCTTTTAAGGCTGGTCCGTGCAATGAGATGTCACTGAGCATGTTTTTATCGGTAAGTATTTTTAAGTAATGGTAGCAATTGATGGTCAATCAATATACTTACTGCCGTGCTAACTAAAAAAGGACGCATCTCCCATAGAACATCTATGAGAGATGCGTTTTTTTTGAGTTAGCACGGCACGGCAGTATGTAGTAGACGTGAAAAGGAGGACCACCGGACATTTGGTCGACAACGGTGGACAAAAGCCTGCAAGAATAATCGCCAAGTGGGTTTAGTGGGTCGGTAAACATAGTAGTATGTCCCCTGTGATGACGCTGCTGTCCATCATCAATCTTCAAGAAATGACTATCCAGTAACACTTCAATTCCTAAGTTGACTCTTAAAGGTGCATGCAGACCAAAAGAGCATTCGCTGTTCTATCCCCCACTCTACGAAATCAACGAATCACGTTTTGTTAGAATAGAATAATAGAATAGCGAATGCACCTTTACGACACCCACGGCAAAAGTTGGGGGTTTATACATATTAATTAAGAAAGAATACAGTACACATTTTTGAGAACAACTCAAATTGTTTTTGTTCAATATTTATTTGAGTTGTATTTGTTGTATTGCTGGAATGGTCGAGTAGTTAGGCATCAACTGCAAAAGTTGAGGACGTGGGTTGAAATTCCGGTGTTGGTAAACTCCGGTGTTTTTTCTTTGGTATATGATATTTATTTAAAGTGAATACATTAAACAAATAATAAATATTAATATTTTCTTGTTCTTGCAGATTGTAAAAACCGGCTATAGTTTCTTCACACTATTAAATGAAACGAATTAGATAATACCCCACTTAGACAACGGTTGCCTGTATACATTGCAGCTGCAATACTCGTATAATCACTTAAATACATTGCACCTACTTAGCCAGCAGTGACTTGCAATAACGTTACGATTGCATATTAAATAACGATAAAAGTTACTAGTATTGAGCACCCAAAACCAAAGCTAGCACATAGAATTCGGAGAATAAAATCCAGTTCAATTATAGAACAGCTGTTTCATAGAATCTTCATCATCCATTTGGCTAACCGCAGTTCCTCCGAAGTTCGCAAATTCCAGGAATTTGTCTCTGCCACGCCAACGAAGGCATAATTAGAGTGACAGAGAATTCTTCGAAATTTGCAAACTTCGGAGTTCGCGGTACGGCCGCAGAACAGTAGGTTCATAGAACCTTCATCATAGCAAGTCTCTGCTGCACATTGACCAGGATCGTCTGCAGCCCGCATCCCATGGATTCCAGATATCTTTACTAGGACATGAATCCATATTGAGGGGGACCGTCCCTCGCTGCGTCGGTGCAAGACCTCGCTCACCCCACCGACCATCAGTTGAGGATAAATGTCCAGCAGACTGCTAAATCATTTAGTTCTGCGATTTTTGAGTTAAGTCAAGAATCTTACAAATAAATATGCTTGAACAATAATATTTTTTTATCACTTTTACTCTGCCCTATTGTCCACATTCGTAGGGATGCTGCAATGCTGAAGACTTAAGGTGCATTCAGACCAAAAGAGCATTCGCTGTTCTATCTATTATATCTACGAAATCAATCAATCACGTTTTGTGTAACGATCGAATTTCGTAAAGTGGGAGGTTAGAATAGCGAATGTTCGCTTGGTCTGAATGCACCTTTATGATGGTATACCGAATTTAATCGTATGTCGTGGTTACAGTCATCGTCAGGTTCTAACAAGTATTACAAACATGCAAGTGCGAAAGTGACGAGTAGCACGACAAACGGTAAACGTGTAAGCGTGACACATGTCGATAAATGACCATGGTAAGACACATGTCGATAAATGAGATAAAGTGTGTCCAGTAATATAATAAAATTCTCCAAATTATAAATATTAGATGCTTACTAGCTATTCTAGAAAATTGTAAAGTATTCTAAATACTTACTAGCTATTCTAGAAAACTGTAAAGTATTCTAAATAGGAGGTGCAGGCATGTATTGCTTACCCTCAGAGAATGGTCAAAGGCGCTTAGCCTTGTAAGGGATTGCATATACCCGAGAAATTTGACCGGTGGTTGCTAAGACCGAGTGGCCGAGGGGTACAGGCATCAGCCGAGCCGCGAAAGCTGAGTACGTGGGTTCGATCCCCACCTCGGACATAGGTGATCTTGGTCGTTTTTCTTTGGTATATGACATCTAATATTTATAATTTATATAGTATTAAGTAGTGTGACTACTGGAGAACAATTAAAAGTACAAATCAAAATATTTAGTTAATAAATAATTTGATTTGTACTTTCGCAATATGTTCAAATTTCTCCAATTTAATAACTGAGTTAGACTATTTTGACGACATCCTTTGCTTAGTTCGAGCCGAGCTCTCCCTGCGGGCCCTAATGGCCAAAGTTGATAATGAAAGAATAATAAAATTTACCTCTGAAAAGTCTTACGAGCCATTTAAAATTCAAAACATATTTATGCAATTAGGTCGGACCTTAGGGGGCGTATTTCCGAACGTTTTTAGAGGGACTTAATAATGAAATTAATAACGATGAATTGATTGAATTAATGTTGATTAGTCAATTTATTTCACACTGTTGTTTAGTAGATGCTTTTGAATTTTAAAAGAATAGGGATTTAGATTCGGTTAAGCATTTATTTTATGTTTATTTTCAATATTTTTAACAAACTTAAAAAGGAGGATTTGACAGAAGTCTCTTTGTCGTTAAATTAAGGGTTTGGAATAGAAAGAGGTGTATTTACGCTTTCGATTCTAATAGTTTATAATTTATATTATAATATAAGTAATATAGTAGTACAGTTTCACAGTAAATATTTTTAATCATGGCAAAACAGTGGTTCCTGATTTTTCCCCGATTTATATGATAACAAGGTAATCACTACCACCTTTTTACATTAATCAAGATTAAAATAACTAATTTTGGTTAACTTTTTCCAATCTTTTTTTTTGGTTCAGAAAGAATCAAGGAAGGAAGTGTATTTAAACGGAAAACTGGTCTTAATCGCGTAAATTTATTCGCAGGCAGACTGTCTGAGACCGAAACGTCAGTGCTTAGACAAGTTGCTAATCGCTAACGCTTAATCGTCAATCGTAAACGAAAGGTAGCTAACTGTCTTTGTTGCACTAATACGAAAAGGTGACAGAGAGGTAAAACTACGATACGCTATAAGCGTTAGCGATTGGCAAGTTGGCTAAGCATCCTGGTCAGGATAAATTAAGCGTAAGTTTATGCGATTTAGACCCGTTTGTCGTTGAAATATGAGGGATAATCTCGAAAGTTTAAATCAATATAAGGGAGTATATGTTTACACATCATTTATCATCAGAGATCGAACAAATGTGCGTCATTGTTCGCAATAATATGGCTTCAAAGTTGATTAAATGAATAATTAAACGAATAATTTATAGAAATTTGATTTTGAAGCTTTACTATTTACAAAGGTTTTCCTAGTTTCCGGTGTTAAATAGGTAAATTTTTGAAAATGATTAAATGATTAATTATTCAATCAAATTTGGAGTCATATCCATATAATTGCGAACAATGACGCACATTGGTCCGATCTCTGTTTATCATACTTTTTTCTGCCAATGATTTAAGGTCCCTAATAAAATAACGGCCCAGTTTTCAATTACCCACATGTCTCAAGGTCACCTCGGACCGCGGCACGCATGCCCAGAGCCAAATCCGCGGGATTACTCCAAGTGTATCCAATGGATAGTCTTGAAGGCTCGTCTGAGCTTTCAGCCTATTTGCTTAGGCTTAACCTATTAAGGCCACTACACGCGAGAGCTACAGACAAATAGGTTATTTTATTTGAAGACCCTATTTTTTTAGGGTGGGAGGGCTCTCCTCCCTATTGATTTTAGTAGGTTAGTAAACTAGGAACCCTAATAGTTTCGCTATGTCCGTCCGTCTGTCCGCAGCTTAGCTCAGTGACAGTTAATCATTATCATCATCATATCAGCCGAAAGACGTCCACTGCTGAACATAGGCCTCCCCCAAAGAGCGCCACATTGACCGGCCCCGCACCACCCGCATCCAGCGGACTCCCGCGACCTTCATCAGTCCACCTTGTGAGGGGCCTACTCACGCCTTCCGGAACGTGGCCGCCATTTAAGTGATTATTTCTTTAAATAAAATCCTATAACAATAATGAATCTCTCTTTCTATCTCATATTTGCCTCTAAAGTTTTTCCAAACACAATATTTTCGGATATAGTCCTCCAGAATTAAAAAAATGTCCCTGTGTGTGTTTATACAAATAAATATTCTGATTCTGATCTCTTTCTAACTTTTCATCCGTGGGTCCGAAAAACACGATAAAAATACTACTCAGGATCATGGCTAATAGAATACTAGAAAAGAAGACTATTTCGAAAAAAAAAACTGCCGGTTTTGAATAACTATGTAACCCTACACTGAGCACGGCCTTAGGTACATGCTCTTTTTACTTTCACCAACGACTAATACTTAGGTATTCCTATCCGATTTTCAACAGTACCTATTTAATATTTTTTTTACCTCTTTGATACAACGGCCCAAACTCAATCCTTTATTTCCAAGAAACTAGACAAATCAAAACGTGTTAATAATAAGGGCGATATAATATAATCGTAGCCAAAGTACAGTCAGCCCACGACCGCGCAAGACTAATTCACTGCGGCCCACACCTCCAGAATTAACATATAAATTGTTTGTTGAATCCGGTTTAAATTATTTCGCCAACTTCTCAAATTTACATGGTAATTGCTAAAACTCAAGATTTGTTGTTGGATCCCTGATTGTGGATATCTTTGGGGGTTGAGATAGATATTTGGGAGTCAGATTACGGGGATGGCTAGCATGCCTCGAAAAAAAAATCAAATATCTTGGGACATCATATTTTAACGACAAACGGGTCTTAAAGCTGTGTTTCCACCAGAGATGTGCGAGGACGTGTTTCCATACAAATGACACCTCGCTCGAGTCATTAATAGGTGTTATTTGTATGGAAACACATCCTCGCACATCTCTGGTGGAAACGCAGCCTTATCACGTAAACGTACCTTCTACGTTTAATTTTATCCTGACGTTTAAATATGAGTGATACTCGTGAAAAATTAAATCAATATTTATTATCTTGGAAAGAAAATAAGACTAACGAAGAGGTGTTGAATTTAGTAGGTGAGACGAGAAGCCTGTTGAAAACGATAGAGAACAGAAGAGGAAACATGTTGGGGCACCTGATACGTCATGACGACTTTATAAAGACCATAATTGAAGGGGAAATTGAAAAAAAGAAGAGAGAGAGAGGAAGGCCCAGACGTGCATTTTTAAATCAAGCCAAAGAGAAAGTTAAAGTAGTGACGTATCAGGAGCTCAAAACTGTAGCGGAGACAAGGACAGAGTGGCGAGAACTTCACCGACAAGAGCAAAGGTCTTAAATTTGTGATGATGATATTATCTTAAGACATCTTACACAAATCGACCTAGTCCCAAGGCTTGTCATGTAGGTACCACATATACGATATATATATATTATAATAAATATGTAGAAACATATAGATACTTATAGGCAAATACATGATAAATAATTACACAAAACAATGCCCACACTAGTATTTCAAACCGGAACCTCCAGCTCCGTAGATAGAGCCACTACCAACAAGACTACTGAGTCTGACAACTAGGCTACTGAGTCTGACAACTAGGCTACGGAGGCTGACAACTAGGCTACGGAGTCTGACAACTAGGCTGCGGAGGCTGACAACTGGGGCCTATTTCTCAAAAGCTTGTAACTTGTAATTCACGCGGAAGTCCTTATCTAACTTATGGTACCAAAAAGAGACTTTCACTTGTATTCCAAGTTACAAGCGTTAGAGAAACGGGCCCCTGGGCTGCGAAAGCTGACAACTAGGCTACGGAGTCTGAAAACTAGGCTTCAGAGGCCGACAACTAGAGTACGGAGACCGACCGATTGTATGTGACACTCTTTTATGCCCCCTTAACTAAGGCTCAGTCAGATATTTTTGCCGGCTTCTTCCTTTGATATAAGGATGAATCAACTTTTTTCTGTCTGTCATTGCCAAGGTTACGGTCGCCTGAGTCACGCTTGTTTTATGAAAATATAAAAATTGTGCTACTTAAACTATGTTAACATAAATTTTTCTACTGTTAATACGCCGTTACCTTAATGGGCCACCTTGAAACATGGACTTCTTGCATGGCAACATGGTAGAATACATTTCTCAGTATAACTTATACCCATCGGACGTCTGCAGTGTTATTCACTAAGGAAACCGCCTTGCTGTCAGCGCTGTGTCAGCGCTGCGGTAGCGTCGTGCCTAAAAATGGTATTCACTAACTAATGTACTTTAAACGACACTAGTGCTCGGCGACGAATGCGGCGTGAGCTGGAACTACACTGCGTCGAGAGTTTGACGTTTAATGTACGAACTTCGTATTCTCTAACGAAAAACAGTGACGAACTCACCCACAACCTCGCTCACAGCCTCGATTCCTAATGTCAAATAAAACAGCTAGGATTTTAGACAAGGCTGTCTCGACGTCGAGCTCGTTGACGAACGCAGCGTCGAATGTGTGAATAAGAGAATACCATAGCTGAGGTTTTTAGTGGCTGGTGCTGATGAAACGCCTTATATATTTTTGCGGCGTACAATGTATAATTTACACGAATGACAACATAGAACAGGAAACTAAATAAACATCCTCATCATGCTAGACTCGTTTGAATACACAGGTTTAGCGCGAGATTTGCATGTCTTGCTTTAATTTGTACGTAAGTTCGCGTCGTAATTGCTTATGGAGCGAGGTGCCTGTCATAAGCGAATATGCTGTACAATATGGTAATTGTAGGCGGAAAAGACAAGGACTGAGGTGTTCTGGCATTACGAATTATCCTGACTTAGGAATTATTTTAGTAACTACCATCTTTGTCAGGAACTATTATGGATAATTATTTATCATATTTATTTTCAAAACTGTACAATTTATATCATCATCATCAGCCTATGATAGTCCACTCCTGGACGTAGGCCTCTCCTATTAACTATGCGTATAAACGCATTAGGAGGTAAATGCCCATAATCGCCAAGCTGAGCAAGCGGATTGGCGATCGCAGTAATGTGTCCACTATAATGACGCTGCTGTCCATCATCAATCTTTTATCAAATAATGGTCAGTGACATTTCAATCCCTTAGTTATATACATAGATTAAATCTAACTGATCTACTTAACCTAACCTATGTCTAAGATTGTCACTTGTGGCATTGTACCGAGGATGCTGGTGGCATTTCCTCGCTGTATCGCAATAGGTAGGTACTGATGCGATGCGTTGTGCGAGGAAGTCGCCAGCTCTGCTGATATTCATTGACATGATAGGTACTTATAAATATAATGAAATAGTTAAACTCGTGTGTGTCACTACATGCGACATGTTTCGGAGGGCCTAGGTCTCCATAATCAAGCTCCGAACGCTCAGAGATTTTACTCAATAATCTGTTGAAGAGCTGCCCTACAAACAAACTATGAACATTTGACCGATTTCTAAGAATGAACATTTGACAGTTAGAAATAAGTCGTATATTATTATACCAAAAAATCGACCAAGTGCGAGTCGGACTCGCGCGCGAAGGGTTCCGTACCAATATCATAAAAAAATACAGTTAAATCAACCTATCTCAAAAACTATAAGAGATAATTTAATCAAACCAAAAATCGTTGATAGAGTTTATTAATATGCGTAACATTTTTTTTTTGGAATTGTATACCACGTAGTTTAAAAAATAGAGGGGGGACACATTTTTCAGACTTTGACAGCTGATATCTCGAAAACGGTTCGCTTAAATAAAAATATGACAAATAAACCTTTTTTCAAAGACCTTTCTATTGATACCTCACACGCCTATATACATCTAAAAAAAATCTATCTTTCAGTTACATGTATCGAGGGCCCCAACCCCAATTTTTTTTTTACAACATAGCATCATAATTTTGTAGCGGTTCACACATCACATATTCTTACCAAATTTCATCACCGTAGTATTTATAGTTTCCGAGTAAATCGGCTGTGACAGACGGACAGACGGGGGTCCATATTGGCACTTATACAATTTTTTCTTCGAATATTTTTACTAATACCGTTTTTTACTCATAATCATCATTACTCCGAAAATTTTATCTCATACTTTTTTTCTTACTAAAAATTATACTTCTACCTACAATGTTGATAACGATTTTTATTTCGAAATTTTATTCTCCTAAAGTCGTCAAGTAGATTAATAACTCATAAAATTAACTCATAAAATTTCAAATAACTCATAAAGTTATTTGAAATAAATTGTTTATTTATAAACACTTTCCCATTAGGTTCACTCTGTTGTGGTATAATTCTTTTATGAATAACATAAACTATGTAGTCATAGTGGGCTTTGTGCAGAAACTGTTGTGGCATACTCAACTTTACCATATTTCTTTGTGGCAGATTTCGAGTTGTTTAGAATATTATTCGAGCATAATTTCGATGCTCCTATTTATGATGAGGCATAATCTAGATGTGCATAAAAAGTATCGGCATAGTTTGTTTTAGCATAACAGAGAAGGAATAATTACAACCTCTCAATATAATCGAGGTAGTAGTAATATTCTGTACGTTACTTACTGTGTTACTGAGCTGAGTACTTTCTAGGTTGCTAAAAAAAAATAACCTCGAAGACTAAGGCGGGAGCAAAGCTCCCGCCTTAGTCTTCTAACCTAACCTATCCGAGTTGGATCTGCCCCGGAAGGTTTTGTTCGCTCGCTTCGCTCGCTCACCGCAGAAATTTTCACCCTCACAGCAAATTCTGCCTGACGAAAAAGGCAAGTTTCGAACATGTGGCTACATGCCCAAAAAAAAAAGCAAATCTAATTTCTGTCTTATAACACTTGGCGTAAATAATGATATGCCAAGATAGTTTCTGACAAAATAATATTCGAAATATTGTTATTTAAGCCAAGTGATGTTTCTGTCTCATTAAGTTGATGCCAAAATAGATTATACCAAGTCTGTTATGTCCTAAGCGTATCGGACAAAAAAAGTTTAGAGGGAACCCGTTTAGTATAGTACCTACTCTGCCACAACCTGATTTGTGCAGGTAGCTAGTTTACAGTAATAGTACGATTTATATTTAATTAAACAAAAATAATTCATACATAAAACCAATACAGATAAAAATAAATACCTATAACATTAGAATATATAGCATAAAATAAGTATCGTGAAAAAATATATAAACATAAAAGTTAGTACTAAAAATATGTATGAAAAACAATATTATGAATATAAATAATTCTATGTGATGATAATTATGAACAAAGATTATTCTAAATACCGATCATTATGAAGTTAAATTGTATAAGAAAAATTTTCGGAGTTCCAATAATCTAAGTTGCAATTTTATAAATACTTTGGCGCACCCGACAGACGGACATGACGAATCTATAAGGGTTCCGTTTTTGCCATTTTGGCTACGGAACCCTAAAAATGGTGAGTCTGACTCTCATATTAATAAGGATTAATCTATAACTGTCAAAAGTTCATTCTTAGAAATCGGCAACTACAAAGCCGAAACGAAGATATTATAAGAAAATATTTATTTTTCTAGCGTATTCTAAGCAATATACAAACGTTAGTCAATCGTAACTTTATAATAAGCGTAAGTAATGTGATTATAAATACATCTAGTCGAATTTGCACGAAAATAAGCATTTTGGAAACACGAACAACCTAAAATAAATGTTTTCTAAAGCTGCGTCTAACTTAGCGCTGTGAACATTTGTAGCTACTAAATCACCTTTGTTCCTTATTAAATTACGCTTCATTCGAACACTCACACAGTGTAAAGAAAATTAAATTTGGAACGCGTCCCGACAACTGACGAAGGTCGGTGTTTTCTTAAAAAAATGTTGCCCCGGATTCTTGCGTGTTTGGCCACTTTGATTGTGGCGGAGATAAATAAATAATAAAGACTGAAATTAGAGGCAGCCACATTAAATCTTCTAACAAAATAATCTTCAAGAAAATTAAAAATTTAATGGTTCATATGTTCGGAATAGTCACGGCCTATTTCACCATTTCTAAATACATTCCGTCGGGGACAGTGCAATACCGCGTAACTAACAAATTCAATTAGGCTCAATTTGAGTGTCATTGTTTGATATTTGAACTCTATCTGCTTTGGTAGTTACGCAGTATTTTACTATCCCCGACGATTGTAAATCTTCCTAAATTGCACAACGAAAAATGACGTTATTTTTTCGTCTATAAAATTAAGTGTATTTTCCTTCATTTTTCGTTGTGCACATTATAAAGACTGACACTGTATTATGTATTACATAAATGTAATCTGTCCTTTTATTTTATATGCCTGGAGAAAAGGACAGTGATAATTTTATCTAACGGATTTATTTACCCGGGAATTGTGAAACAAACCATTAGTGTGATCCGACTCTTGTAGACTACCTATATTATTTTGTTATAACGAAGAAAATATTAAATTAGATCGAGGACTTTAGCTCATGAAGTTAAAAGTAAAGAGAGCACTTGTAAAGACTACGAAATCTAAAAAAGAAATACCTGGCATTTTCTCATCATATCTTGTTCTTCAGCCTATCTCCGTCCACTGCTGGACGTAGGCCTCTCTTATTCGTATAATAATAGACGCAGTAGGAGGTAAATGCCCATAATCGCCAAGCAAAGTTTCAATAAAAAATAAATCCCCTTGTTAGTTGTAAGTCTATATTTTTCATTAGTCAGTGTTGCGGTGAAGCGGTCACTCCAGATAAGAATTAAACATCAGGAAGGTTTAATGTACCGCTGGAATTTCCAGTATAAACCTGCTGGGATTTTTGGGGTTTCACTCGGGTAATATCTACTTTATGGTCCAAATAAGTTTCCCCATTTTCGACAGCTCTTTACTCTCTTTCTGAAGTACATTACGATATTTTCCTAACTAGTGTGGAATAGTAAACACTTGTTATGAAAAAAGTCGTTCGATACACGTGTAAAAACTTCTTTTTAACTCGGGTGATTGTCGCCCTTGTTTCACTCAAGCTCCAACTTTCACCCTCGTCGAAATATTTTTTTTGATCTTGCATCGTAATGTACTATTGCAATACAAGTGCAAACAAATCGAGGTGCCGATAAGCTAAAACATGACCGAACAGAGTGTTTTAAATCGACACGAGTTACGAATTTCATTTTCGCACGTATTTTTCAGTACAGATGGCACTCCGAAGTTTCGAATTGATTAAAAAAATTAACTAATTCTCGCACTAGCGCTTAAAAATAGCACCATCTCAGCTGAAATAGTACACGAGTGCGAAAAACATGAAATTCGAAACGAGTGGCGACCGCAATGATCGTCCCACCATCGTGGGATGCGACCCAGCCACAACTGGCCAGCTGCAGTAAACGCGGGAGCAGCCACACATACTCCGGTGCTTAGACAAGTTGCCAATCGCTAGCGCTTCATCGTCGATCGTAAGCGAAAGGCAGCTAACTGTCTTTGTCGCACTAATATGAAAGAGCTACGAAAACATAAAACATGGAAGCCGCACGCCATATTAAATTGCCTTTCAAAAACGGTCCTGAATTTTATTTGACAACTGTCACCCCCTCTTCAATGCCTCACGGTAATGAATGTCAATATCAACCTATAAAAACTTAAACCGCCATTTAAAAATAGTTGTGATTGGTCCATCAAAGTTTTGATTGGCTATATTCTTTATACATTTGTCAAAGATGTTGCGCCGAAATATGCGCGGTGTTAAGAAAAACGCTACGTCCTGCTCATCTTGGCACAGTTGAACAATTGCTTTTGGGGACATTTTTGAGCTGGCGTTAGACGTCCATGTTATATATGGTCGCAGTGAAAGAGTGACAGAGAGGGAAAACTACGATACGCTACTAAGCGCTAGCGATTGGCAACTTGGCTAAGCATCCAGGAGTATCGTTTGTATATTCATTCATTCGCCGCTGTCAGCCGCGGGTAAAGAGTACATTAGAAGATTATTAGACAATTTGCACGTGCGACGCGGGAAGTCATGGAACAAAATAACTGCGCGTGAGGTTCCGGACCCTTCTTCCGGACCCAAGAACGGTGGGAACGAAATGTGCTACCATTGTAACTCGGAGGGATTAGATTTTAAATAAAAAAAAATAGGGACATCTTACACAAATCGACGCTTATCATGAACAACGCTGCATCTTTCGACAATATCTTGTCATCATTTCTTAAGATTCTCAAATTCATTTCTTAAGATATTAGCAATTGGATATACACATACCAATTACTGCTTATTCCTAATACGAGCCCCGATGCAGTGGAGTTCGTCTATACTTCGTTTTTTTTAGCATTAGAAAGACCTTTGCAGAACGAGATATAAGGTTTTTTTACAGCCAAATTCTGCGGATCGAACAGTAAATACGAGTTATGAAATATCAAGAATTTATTATCATGCTATAATTAATACACATTACTCAGTGTTGTGAACAGATAAGAAACATAATGTTAGTTAATTTATATTCTAAGATGAAAAGATAATAATTTCAATAAATTGCGTTTGCAATTTTTCATGGAAAGGTTGTACATTAAAAAACCTAAAGAGGCAGAGTTCTCACACAATTTTAAAATGTCACTGTCTGTCATTCGACTTCATATTGTTGTCGGTTGAGTCGGTTGTGTTTTATATTGCTGTTAGCTTACTTAAAGATTGTTGTTATCGTTTTTGTTCAATTTCGTTATTAATTGTTGATCTATTTAGATATTTTGTTTGTTGGTGCACATTTAAAATGGATGAAAGCAAAATCCTGTGACTACCAGTGAAACGCGGATGGTGGTGAATATTTACAAATTAAGAAATGTGCCATAGAAAGGAATATCCCACTAAATCGGAACGTGTGAAAAAGGCTGCTGAGACTGCTGGCATATCGTTGGCTACGGTATATAACATTTTAAAAGAATATATTTTTTTAAATGAAATTAGATAATGTAATGTTAGATAACACTGTGAAAAAAATATTATAAACGTTGGTGGTTCCGAGTCCTCGGACTCTTCCACTGACAGTGAATAAAACTATGTATGTCATCTGAGTTTTATTTTCTAATTTGTTACCAAATTCAAACTACATTAGAGCGTCCCAGACCGCCTATAATGGCGACAAATACTAAACGACGTTGCCGATGCGTAGGGTTGTCTAAGTATTGTTATCTGCTCAGTCTTTATGACACCGTGTCCGCTTTTATACCGATAGTTTTAATCCTTAAATGCATCACTTTTAAAAGTATTGGGAGTGCACAATGTAAGCCAGATTAAATATGCAAATATTGTTAAATTTTAAACAGTAAACTTCATTAAATTCAGTAAATGTAAAATCGGTAGGTACGATATTAGTTACAAATAAAAAAAAACTTTGTTAAAAACCGCCAAACACTAAACGAAAACTTTCAATATATATCATTTTTCTAAATTGCCGCCATCTTGCTTATAAAACACTTATAACTTTTTTTAAATACAGTTTTGCCAACAAATTAATAATAAATGTGAAAACTATGCGTTCAGCTATCGGTAAATATCAAATGATATGTATATACATAAGTTCCGAGAAATTCAGTGGTATCGGCCGAAATCGAAGAAGGAAGGTTTACGACCACTGCTTCTTTGTTCACCCGTTTGACAGATAATTCTAATCTTAAATAAAACGAAGTATAGTTCGAAACAATTTTTACAAATTTTTGAATATTTTAAAAATGATTACATTATGCTAATGATAAATTGTATGAACGTTAGTCATGGTTAATGTACTACATTTCAAGAGACACAACAATCTGAAGTACGCTTTTGTTGTTTAATAAATCGATTTTAACAAACCAGTGTCTAAATTATATTTTCGTTCACCACCGTAATTCCGCGCTTATAAGCTTGACGCAAAATTCGCAGTACATCAGGTGTAGTACCATGTCGTCTTTAATATTAATGGCGTTCCTTACATTGATTATTTACAAAATTAAAAATTGTGGAAAAAATTCAAAAAAATACCTCTCGTAAAATAGTTTTTTTTTAATTCTGATTTACTAAGTCCAAATATTTTATACTCAAAGAAACTACTTTAGTACTACTATTGAATAGTGAAGGTTTTGTCTCTAAACCTTTTCCCCCGGATGAACGGGATAATCTCGAAAAACTGTCTAACTGGATGAGAACATATGCATCGGGGCTCGTAGTCGCAAGCAAACATTATAAAAGTCAAATAAAATAAAATGGTGGAAATAGACATAATAGGGTAGGGCTGCTGATTTAAAATTCTTGTATTCTAAAACAAATAGTGCCACCGCCTCGTATCACGTATAACATTAAAATGCATTGTCTTTGCCCCAACTCCGAACTCAACGGCTGTCAAAAACTTTCAGCATATTAATTTCGAACGATAAACTTCTGCCGTTGTTATTATTAAAGTTTATGTTATTGCACTTTTTATCCCATGGAGGAAGAAAGGATTTGAATTTTGTAGGATATTTAAATACAGGGGGATCGGAAGACCGTTGCAAAGCTTTAAGATGAAGTATATATAGACCATTCAGAACCACTTAAGGCACCAAGGAATCAGAATATGAATTAATACTCTTAATTCATATTATGAATTCATAACGCACGGATTTGCATATAATTTAGCTGTTGACTACACACATTCAGGTTTTTTAGATTATGAATTTTTCAGATTGATCTGACATGCGTTATGAATTCAGAATATGAAAAATTTCAGAACGCACGTCTTTCCAAATAAAAATCGAGGATCAACACACACATTCTGATTTCAGATTATGAATTTAACTGTATGTCTAATTGTCTATGCTTAGGTTGTCAATGTCACGATCACGTAAGTATTTGTCTTCAGACGTTTTCGCAAGACAACTGTCAATTGTCAATCTGAAATCTGAATCTTAATTATGAATTTTTACTCTGATTCCGGATGTGTGAGGCAAGAGAACGGAAAGATTACGAATTCATATTATGAATACTTACTCTGATTCTGGATGTATAAGGCCGGCCTAGGCCATGGTTGTCTTTGACGAAGACTGACTTTTTGTTTTTAAGCAAAAATACCGAAAGCTTAAAATTAACTGCAAATTTTGGAGCAAATAATATGTATCATATAATTATTACATAATTAGCCTGGCCTACCGCGAACCACAAACGAAGTATATTGCCTCTCTCTCGCACTTGTAAATCCGAACGTAAGTGTGACAGGGAGGTCAGGGAGGCAACATGTCTTATTGGGGAGCTTACGAAAATCCTGTTTTTAGTTCCGCCTCTAAGATAAAATCTGCGGCCCTAACGCGAACTTCAAAATCCGCAAATTTCGAGGATGGCCTGAAGGACGCGAACCACGATCGAAATGTCGCCTCCCTGTCACACTTAAGTTCGAATTTACAAGTGCGAGAGAGAGGCAATACTTCGTTTATGGTTCGCGGTAGCTCTGACAAGTGCTACGATATCTGCTACGCCGTAGCAGCGTAGCATAATAAACGGCCGTAGCCCGTAGCACTACTGTATTCCTAGCATTGTACAAATGTACAGTCGAAGACAAAATAAACAAAAACGTTCAAAAATATGTCCCAGTGCACTCTAATTCTGTGTAATAAGAACGTCGTAACATATTTATGAACGGATTCTTTCGATACTTATTTTTGCACTTGACATCAAGTCAAGTCAAGTCAAAAACATTTCGTTCGTGATGCCATTCTGCAATCGTATACGGTAAGCGATAAATAATAAGTAAATGTATGAGAATGACAGATTCGTACGAAGAGTCCATCATAAGTCACGTGACCATTTATATACATTATTATGGTCACGTGACTTATCGCTTATCGTATACGATTGCGTCGATTGCCTGAAGTTTACAAAGGGAATGTTCTAATCTCATGGAATTGTTCTTCTTTATTCTTGTTGTTCTTCTTCGCACATTTATTGTCAAGTCTTTAGCACTTTCTTTGGCACTTAATGAGTTGATATAGTAACCGGTTTGGAATACAAACGTCGCTATCGTCGATGCAGAGCAGATGGTCGATGGGGTCGAATAGTGCTAAACCACGGCTAGGCAAACGCAGCGTAGGACGTCCACCCACAAGATGGACAGCCGACCTTGTGAAGGTCGCCGGGCCACGCTGGATGCAGGTCGCATCTAACCGGCACATGTGGAGGTCCAGAGGGGAGGCCTATGTTCAGCAGTGGACGTCTTATGGCTGAGATGATGATGATGATGATATCGTCGATTGTTCAGAACATGCCGTAGTATAGCTTTTTCACGTTTAGGGACACCCGATTATCGTGAAATGAGAAAAAAACTTATTTTCAGCCAGATACGTAAAATACCGTGTTTACCAAGAAACATTTAATCAAATAATTAGCTTTGTAAAAAAAAAATAGAAAAATTAAATTATAATTTCCCTTAAACTGCAGTTTTATTTCTCCATTTAAACAAGACGATTTAGATTATGGCAACTCCCGACACGGTGACAGCATTAAAACAAAAAACAACACTTGGCAACACCGTCTCCCTCCAACGACAAATCCCGAGCATTTACGTTCGAATGTGTTTACAACGCGGATCACTCACCTCTCGCTCACTAGAGGGCGCATAACGTCTATTTGAATTACGGTTTTAGTTACTTTGTCTACCACTATGGGGCGGTGAGATGGCAGCACTGTGGCGTAAGCTCCAACGAACTGTCATAATAAAATACGCGTATTTAGGCTTAGGTTTATTTGAAGGGTACAGGGAAAAGGGATCCAAACTACAGAAGGAAAAACACCTTACTTTTAACAGAATAAGGTGTGAATTTACCCTGATTTTTAAATACTGGACATGTTTTTTTTCCGTGGACCCTTCATTTATTCTTAAAACCAGTACTTTAGGAATATTGTTTCATAAAATAAATAAAAAAAAACAGTTACAAGGATATTCTCACGAAATTAACAAAGTTATAGTAATTGTCTTACGTATAGTGGCGTTCAGAATTGCATGGACGATTTATGAATGAATTCATTCATAAACTGTCCATGCAATTTTGAACCCGACTGTACCAGTGACTTTGCGGCCATGTTTTAGAGCTTAATATTAAATCAGGCCACCATTTTCTAGTCGTAATCTATTACAATTGCGAGCCGTAGGTCTGACCTGGAGCGAAGCCAAGAAGGTTGCTCAAGACAGAAAAGCGTGGAAGGATCTTGTGGAGGCCCTATGCACCTCCGGGGTGCCCTAGGAATTACAACAACAACATAATCTATTACAAAATCATTCCTCACGCCTACGGCCTAATCCTACGCCGCAGACATGTTACAAATATTAGTATGGCTAATGATATTATTTTCTGTTTATGTATGTAATAATAATGTTGTAAACAATGTGACATGTAAAATTATTGTATTTTATCAATAAAAATTTGATTGATTGATTGCAGAGCAAGGGGCGGTAGGGGTAGCCCCTAGTAGGCCGTCAAATTTATAGTGCTCGATTTACCGGATGGTAGTCTACGCAAATGTGTTTACAAAAACCGCCTCAGGGAATAATACTTCGGGTCCGCTTACTTCAGCCCTTATTTACATATGTGGCGTTCCGGCAGAAATGCCCTTTTGCCCGTTCGGGACTTACGTCATTATTAACTATGGCCTAATAAAATTGGGACTCACAACGTCGTAAGCGCCATCACCTTAAGTCTTACTGTTTCAGGAGAATAAGATGATAACATTGATAACTGTGTATGAAACCTTTGTATTGAACCTACCGTGAACGTATGACATGTCGCATCTCTCTCGCACTTATACATTTTTGTATAAATGCGACAGAGAGAAAATGCGTCGACCTTGACGGAATACCCTCTGTTACTGTTATGGAATCAAGGGTTCGGACTGGTCAGCGAAATTCAGAATTTTTTTATTGACGTAAGTGCAATTTTATTTGCATACGATTGTGACACTTAGTGTATTCGTTTTACAGCCTAGTTTGGAGTGTAATTAGAGTGACTTATGGTTACTAAATGTGGCAAATTTTTGCGGCGGGAGATAAAATGTGTATGTACACACAGTTTGCATGGAGATACGACGTGTTTCTATTTTGAAAATCAGTGTGGATCAGCTTGTTTTGCTTTATAGTTGTCGGTTTACGAGGCTAAGGGTCTAAAAAGGTCTTTGGTTAAGACGGTGTTTTGGAGTGACGCCGACTTTTCTGTTACTTATTCAGAGTCAAAAAATAACTGATTCTGGCTAATAAACGACGAACCATAGAAGATTTCCTGTGAATATATTTAAAAATAATACCTAAGACAGAACCTAGCTAAAGATAGAATGCAGTACACGTATCCACCGACTGAATATTACGAAAATTATGTTGATGTATTTTTTCTCTGTGTATAACTCGAACAAGTAAACTGTCTAAGGCACTGGTCTCACCGCGAGCTACAAAGCTATGAACTATGGGCTATAAACATATACTAATAAAAGCTGAAAGTTTATAGCTATATGGCGGGACAATTATGACAATATGACATTATAAGTAAGACTTGATACCTACCAAGGTTCGGGATTTTTTCAATAAATAAAGAGAAATTTCAAGAACAAAGTAAAGAAACAGTTCATAGATTTATGTGATGGCTGATGAACTGTCTCACTTAATCAAAAATAATAAGATAGGTTCACTGGTGGACAGGGCCGGATTAGGGGGGGATGCCCCGGGGCCTCCACGAAAGAGGGCCCCCATAACAGAGATTACGAAAAAAAAAAATCAAATTGTTACTAGTTGTAACTAGTAGAAAATGCTCGGAAGATTCCGTTCGTTAACGCTAAACTTTCATTTCAGATAATTCTCGTACTCAATTATATTTATATGTTTATTAAATAATAAAATAATCTATACTTGTTTCCACAAAAAAATATGTATTGAAAAACTTGACTGTAAAAAATTTTCTACTTTATTTGGAAAATAATTGGGGCCTGCTGGTGGAAACAGATTTGGCCTTATGTATATTTTAAATTGTATATATTTGTATATGTATTATATTACGCTGTTTATTTCCCATTATAAATAAATAATTAAATAAAGAAAAGTGTAGGACGAAGGTGGAGATTTATTTGAGGACACAAGGAAAATGAAAGACATTTTTAACACAACGTCGCGTGCTTGTTGTACGGCCACATTTAAAAATCGAATTTTATGGAAGATGTGGCCGTATCGCAGGAAAATATGGTCAATTTTACTAAAAAATTCTATTTTGAGATGTGACATGCGACTACAATGTAAACATAAGCCAACATTGCCTAAAGTTGTCAAAAGAAACATGCATAAAAATGTAATACGCACATCCTCGAAACATTTTATCGAATGTTCCCGAAGCTAGTTAATGCGGTGTATGACGCAAATTGGGCAGGTGTCGGTGGCGGCTCTCTACACTCGTCACGACGACGTAACGAGTTCCTGCTCGTTCAGGGCTGCCACTGTAGGTACACCTTGGGCTTGTCCATTAATCACGTCATACGATTTTGGCCTTTTTAGACCCCCCCTATCCCCCATGGTGATACTTGGTGATATTTTCAGCCCCCCCCAGCCAATATGACGTGTAATTTTTTGCCAACTTAAGTAGTCCTTTTAATAACACTTCAATTTACGTACTTTATTGCACACATGATGGGAAAAAACTTTCTTTTTCTAAATGTCCGCGAAGTTTTAAAACTCAGTTCAGGATTTGACATCTGGGTATGTTTTAAAAAAAGCATGCTGTTCAGCAGAGAGTGACAGAGAGTGACAAAAAATTACACGTGATTTGTCCGATGACCCCCCCTCCCCTATGGTGATAATTGGTGATTTTTTCTTAACCATATTTAAATTACCATGTTAGCTTAAAAACGCATAATATGTATTTTCTCTCCCTTGTTCAATACTTCGTATTCCAATAGTATTTTTGCATGTACCTATTTTTTTTCTTTTTTGTCTGCTATTTTTCTTATCTAGGAAAGTTATAGGTATTATTTTAAATTTAAGTTATTTTTGTTTAGGGATGTTTTTATTCTCTCTTTTTAATCATGTTGAACACACTTGTTTTGGGTAACATTCTATCTGAATACCTGTCTGATCTTTGTTATTATTG
Source organism: Thaumatotibia leucotreta (assembly GCA_025490895.1). NCBI lineage: Eukaryota > Metazoa > Arthropoda > Insecta > Lepidoptera > Tortricidae > Thaumatotibia > Thaumatotibia leucotreta. The sequence goes on from JALPQI010006377.1 coordinate 29,157, forward strand.
TTTGTACATGTATTGAATGCTGTCTGTTTGGTGTGTCTAATAAATAAAAAAATATGTAGTTCCTAGCCGAATAGATTGTCGGATGTTCATGGAGACTTTACATTCTCTTTTTCTTTCTAACCACATTGCAACAGCTACATAAAATAGGACATTGTTTTGTCCTACGTATATGAAAAATGTCTTTCAATTTAGTAAAATCTTAATTAAAAGTTATTTAAGTAATTGGTAATGCAGGAATAGACATCTCTATTAACTTTAGTAACCCTGCACTGATTTTTTCAGATATCCCCAATTTACATGACTGATAGAAAGTGCCTCACGGCATTACGGCACGGTCCACCTTTGTATTGAGCAATAGTTTACTGTACTTGCAATTTATATTGAATAAACATTTCGCAGTAATTAATTGACCGGATATTCGGCAGTGTCAACCCTACCGCAGTGATGCGACGGCTCAAGTCGAGTCGACACGTCGCGATCGCCTAATAAAGGCGTGCAGCGTGCGAGATTTCAATTTGGCTACACGATAGCCCCGTCGGCCTAGTAATGGCTTCTCCCAGCCATAGATTACGGGCTATAATATGAGATACGCTACATATACAGGGTGGAAATTTTTTTTTCACACCACCTTTTCGAATACGGGCCTTTTCTTTCCTGCTGGGAGGGATCAAAGTGGCATTTCCAAGATCATATAACTCGTGAACCTTCAAGTCAAGGGTGAACCTTCTGGGCAAACTCACTCCATCGTAGGCCACGTCTCTGCCCTTGGCTAGTCTGTGGCCATGAGTAAGCCTATTTCATATAAAAAAAAAACTTTTCTGTTCAAGGACTTTCTATTTGTTATTGTTCACCAATATTTGCTATATCCGTAATTAATTGACCGGATATTCGGCAGTGTCAACCCTACCGCAGTCATGCGATGGCTCAAGTCGAGTCGACACGTCGTGATCGCCTAATAAAGGCGTGCAGCGTGCGAGATTTCAATTTGGCTACACGATAGCCCCGTCGGCCTAGTAATGGCTTCTCTCAGCCATAGATTACGGGGTATATGAAATACGCTACATATGGAAATTATATTTATATATAAATAATTTTTTCACACCACCTATTCGAATACGGGCCTTTTCTTCCATGCTGGGAGGGATCAAAGTGGCACTTTTCTGTTCAAGGGCTTTCTATTGCCAGCCTAAAAAATTACAAGGAAATATGAATATAAAAATTTCTTCAGATCGATTATTTGCATAAATATTAAATATGTGATGTATCTTTTATTTTTCTCATAGGTGGTGTGAAGAGCAGTATGTGTCACACGGTATTAAAATTATTTCGTCTTGGGCGTTAACGCTTGAATCCTTCATTACGCTCAGGATTCTACTCTAGAATCCCTCCCTACGGTCAGGATTCAATTGTCGAATCCGACGCTACATTCAGGATTCAATATACGCCCACGCCGGAAATATACCATTTTGATCCCTTGTGACACAATCTACTATATTATTTGTGTATTTATTTATCACAAATATTTGTTCCTTGGTCATGGCTGTCTATGTATTTAAGTACCTATACTCGTATGTATCTATCTATTATATAATATATCGGCGTAAAATGTAAATAATAAATATTTAATTCTTTTGGAATTGTATCTCTTCTCTTCTGTTATCTGTGGCCTGTTCCACAACTGTCGATCGAGATCCAACCGAGAAGTGATAGTTTTTCGATTACAATGTCGCACCTAGTGACACCTACCTAGTGGCGACTAGTGACTTAGTGCACCTAGTCACATCAGAAGCGAAACAAGATAACATCTGGGCGCTTAGCCAAGTTGCCCATCGCTAACGCTCATTCGTCAATCGTGGACGACAGGCAACTAACCGTCTCTGTCGCACATATTAGAAAGAATGACAAAGACGGATAACCACGATACGCTACTGAGCGTTAGGGTAGTTCTATGCGATTATTCTGTCGGACCAATCAAGTCATTACCATTCGCAAATTATTGAAGAACTGCGTATAAATAGTGGAGTCATTTTCGGTTATCTTGTAGCAGACGCACGTTTGTCCACTATTCTGGTATAATAGTCTCGTTTGCTTCTATAAAACGGAAAATAAAGTGGTGATGGTAATGAACAATAAAAACGCGTAAAAAATCGCATAGAAACACCCGTTAGCGATGTGCAACTTGGCTAAGCACACTGATGTCCAGACTCGAAATGGAACCACCGGTTGTAAATTTGTGATTTATTGCGGATCAGTGACTTATGTGATTGTAATTTGTAGCTTGAATATGTTCTGATAATGGAGTCGGATGGATAGAGGAACTTGGGGACGAAACGACGTATGCCTATCAAGTTTGAGCTGGTTAGACTCGTCTAAATGAGTACTAGATAAAGGTTATAAAATCTTCTTTATTTTATTTATAATAATAAATATCCTGGGACATCTTCAACAAATCAATCAATCTCGAGTAAGGCCAATCCGCGTGCCCAGCGTTGCGATTATGGGCATTTACCTCCTAATGCGTCTCTACGCATAGTTAATAGGAGAGGCCTACGTCCTGCAGCGGACTATCATAGGCTGATGATGATAATGAAGGCTTGTGATTTGGGTATCAAGCGACGATAAATATTATGTATAACAGATATACAGTGTGTAAATCTAATACGGGTGATCAATTAAACCAGGCATGGTATTCATTAGTGTAATCATGGATTACAAGGTTTTTTTAAAGTTACTCTTAATTTAGACCCCACAGATTTTTTTTAAGATTATCAGAGCAGCAATGTAGGTACGGACATTTGTTATTGTTGATTTGGCAGTTATGTCATCTGCTTTTGAAATTAGCTGTCAACGAGTGCTTAACTCGCGTATGTTGCTTTACATTGCGCGCCGAATTATTTTGTATGGAAAATTTTGTTGCTCTGATTTTAAGTAAAAGTTATTTGCATGTACTTATTATGTCGTAAACTAACACCCCTTAAGAGCTTCGCCCGTATTAGACTTACACGCTGTATATTATATATATATATATATATATATATATATATATATATATATATATATATATATATATATATATATATATATAGATACTTGAATACATACACAGCCATGAGCAAGGAACGAATATTTGTGATAAATAAATGCACAAATAATGCTCCTCGTCGGGATTCGCACCCGGAACCTCCAGCTTCGTAGACAGGATCACTACTAACTAGGCTACCTGTGTCTGACAAGATGATTACTATGAGATTATTACTCGTACTAAGCCTACTTGAATAAAGAAACATTTGATTTGTGCATTTGCTGACAGGCTGCCAAATATCGCAAATATTTCTAAGCGAAAATCGCCCAGTTGCCAGTTAAATCCAGTTTTTCAGCATCGGAAATCAATTCGGTCGCTAATTTATGGATAAAAACAAATATTTGTGCTCCTTCTATTTGCAAGCGCAATTCGGCGCCAATTTGGCAATTCTGTGTAATTCATTCGGAAGCCGAGCGTCCATTATTTACGTAGAATATTTTTAAAAACAATTCGTTGTCCAATCGTTGTTGATGTCAACACGCAGGGAAATTACGCGATGTTTAAATGAAATAGTATTTTTTGATAAGTTATTTATTTTGCGACAGATTAAAAAAGTTTTTTACACAATCTTTTGGCGATGAGTGCGGGAGTACCTACTGTTTTTTTTATTTTGTTACCAACTATTACACAAAAGTGAAAGTACCAGGGCGCTTAGACAAGTTGTCAATCGCTAACGCTTAATCGTCAATCGTAAACGAAAGGCAACTAACTGTCTTTGTCGCACTACTATGAAAGAGCGACAGAGAGGGAAAACTACGATACGCTAATAAGCGTTAGCGATTGGCAACTTGGCTAAGCATGTCACAACAAGTTTGTGCATTTGGAACACGTATTCGACATTAATGAAGATTGGTAAAGTCACTGATGATGCTGGGCAAAATCTACCACAAATCCCACAATTTCCCAACATGATTGTATGAAACATTCCTTTATTGTTATACCAAAAATGTATAGGAATCTGGTAACAAAAAGAAAACTTCCATACAAACTTTTTTAAGTGCAGTATTCGATGTGGGCATTGGGCACTTTATGGCCGAATGTCGTAACACTTTCATTGTGGACGAGTGCTACGCGCTACGCTCGTAGCCGATCCCGTGATTTTTCCGCTTTGTAGCGAAAATGGACCTCCCACAGAGAACTCCTCTCGGGAGTTCCCTGCGCCGTGTTAAATTAGAATATGCGTTAAATCTGATGGCGAGTGTACAAAATGGAACAAATTGTAGATAAGTTGAGCAAGGAAACTCGAGTCAATTAGACTGCATACTTTGTCACGGGACCAAAGTGAATGTTTTATGTCTCCGCGGAATCGCCCGGAAGCGTAATACCCGGCAATTATATTAACGGCCTCTCTTATTTTGAAACGGCCCATGTGTTAATGTTGGGTATAGATTTGGCCGTGCAATAGAAAAAAACTTTGGTGTTTTAATAGTACATCGTGCAACAAGGGAGGTAAGTACGGAATTACTAAAGAGAGTGTTAGAAGTTAGCTTTTAATGTATAGAGTTAGTATTCCGTTTCCCACCGTGATGCATACAACGTTTTTCATCACACTAGCCATCAAAAAAATAAGTTTAAAGACAAAAATATTATTCTATGACGTACTGACATTTCTATACTTCCTACGGAATTTTGCTTTTCTATTATTCCCGCTACGCATGCAAGCAATGGCGCGCTTAGACAGGAAGTGTGATCAAATAGTACAGTGTGCATCAAGGGAGGTAAGTACGGAACTACGGAATCACTAACGAGAGTGTTAGAAGCCCGACGCCGTTAGGCGGAGGGCTTTTATGACTCGAGTTAGTATTCCGCTTACCGACCGTGATCCATACAATGTTTTTCATCACACTTGCGAACAAAAAAAAAAGTTTTAAGACAAAATATTATTCTATGACGTACTGACATTTCTTTACTCCCTAGGGAATTTCATTTTTGTATTACTCCCGCTATGCATGTAAGCAATGGCACGCTTAGACAGCAATGTGGTGAAAACATATTTTCATCACACTTGTTTTCTAAAGTGTTTCTTCTAGATTGATTTCCCCTTCTAACATATGTTAGTACATTATTTACAAAATAATTTTGTCTTAAAACTAAATTTCTTACTTGCATTTGCGCAAAACAAAGTATGCATCACGTTAAGATAGAGTAGATAAGCGAATTACAAATTCGAGTCATTCAAAACCCTCGGAGACTATTACCAAACCAAAGTGGAGTTGGCACATGTTGCCAGGCAGCGTGATGGCAGGTGGACCAAAATGTTAACGGATTGGTGGCCGCTTCAGACGGGAGAAGCGCAGGGCGGGCGTCCGCTCGATGGGTGGACAGTATTCGAAAGAGTGCGGGTCACTTTTGGATGAGGAGGAAGATTTGGATTAGTTGGTAATGACCCTGCTTGAGAATTTTTCGATTGTTTGAATTCCGGTGAGGTAGCGGATAGCTCATAGCTTACTCAGTCACAGCATGCACTGACGACCTAGCGAACGTTCTAGACTCTGCTCTAATTAGTGCTGGCTTTTGTGCGGCTCGGTGTCCCGCGAGTGACAACTTACCTTAATTAGTTCATCCATCATCATCATCATATCAGCCGAAAGACGTCCACTACTGAACATAGGCCAGTACCCGTTCTAGCAGGGCGCAAGCCCGCAGTACGCGTCGGGCTTTGGCCGAGGGTGCTCCGAACGAGGACCCTCTATCAGTTACTTTGGTTCTGCTGCGGATCGGCTCATTTCTAATCCGATCTCGCAGAGAGACTCCTAGCATAGCCCTTCGTAAAAGAGCGCTTATCTTTTGCTTGTTTCTCTGGTGAATAGCTTATAGCTTACTCGCTCGCGGCATGCACTGATGACCTAGCGAACGTTCTAGACTCGGCTCTAATTAGTGACGGCTTTGTGCGACTCGGTGTCGCGAGTGACAACTTACCTGCGTGTTTCATTACGGCCGTATTTAATTTAAAGCTGGTTCTTACTACGATTTTGGGATTTAAGTCTCAATTGGAAGATACGACATTTATAGGTAGGACTGATTGCACCAACACGTGAACATTTTGGTGCTATTTGTAGTTTAATTCCCAAAAAGTTTGTGCATTTGGATCATCATCATTATCAGCCTATGATAGTCCACTGCTGGACGTAGGCCTCTCCTATTAACTATGCGTATAGACGCATTAGGAGGTAAATGCCCATAATCGCCACGCTGGGCAAGCAGATTGGCCATCGCAGTAATGTGTCCACTATGATGACGCTGCTGCCCATCATGAATCTTTTATCAAATAATGGTCAGCGACACTTCAATTCCTTAATCGACTCTTACGACACCCGCAGGAGGAGTTGGGGTGGTGACAAATGTATTCTTAATGCCGTCACCACATGGCTTTTTGGATCACGTCTTTGATATTGATAAGGATTGGTAGGCTGCGAGTCAATGATGCTGAGCAAAATCCACCAAAATGTCCCAGAAAGATTGTATGAAAGTTTCCTTATTGTTATCAGATTCGTATACATTTTTGGTAACAATTGGATTGTTTCATACAAACATTTTCAATAAAATTTAACCCCCTTATTCGTTAAACGTCCCTTAACTTAGCAAGCCGCTAAGGATTGTTTGTCCCTTTAACTCTTGTGGATATATTGATGAGATCGAAAGAGACAAAAATACTTAGCGGCTTGCTAATTTAGGAGACTTTAATGAATAAGGGGGTAAGTTAATAAATAAATAGAACCTCATAGTAAGGGATGGTCCATTCATACGGGATTTAGAGCTAAAACAATGAGCGCGGTCGTTTTTGTGCTCGTACCTACTAGAGTTTGAATGCAGCGGAATTCTTTTGTAGCTAGTGCGGTTTGGATTACATGAGCAATTGAGAATTAAATTGGCCTTATTTAGAAATTTCATAGGTGGGTACATTGTGTATTAAGGGGGTAAATAAGAATTTGTGAACGAGTGAGAAAGTAAAGCCCAAGCCGAAGGCGCGGGCTTTACTTCACACGAGATCATAATTTTTGTACCGCCCGTGGCACAAACAAGGTTTTTCATCACACCTGTGAGGCAAAAAAAGTAAATAAAATAACACATTTTCACAAAACTACTCTAAAATGGTCTAAATCATTTCTCAAAATCAGGGATAAAATCTCGGCGCTAGTGCGACGTAATGTTGTATGAAAATCCTTGGCAGCCCTAGGGTGTAATGACGCATCTACAGCGCGCATCGCCGCAGCGCATTAGCGCACTTACCGAACAGGTGTGATGAAAAATTATTGTCGTTGTTTTATTTTGTGTCCCTAAAAACGTGATGCAATGGTGATTTTTGTATGAGATGATGTTTTGTTTTAAATTTCTGGTGTATGATGTATTAAAATCTAGCGCGAAAAAGAAAATACAAGTGCACCGGTTTTTTCATACGAGTATACTGAGTCATATACAGTATACTCGTATAAAAAAACCGGTGCACTTGTATTTTCTTTTTCGCGTATACTGAGTCATATACAGTATACTCGTATAAAAAAACCGGTGCACTTGTATTTTCTTTTTCGCGCTAGATTTTAATTAAGCTTAGGTTTCTTCTAGGCATATAGATACGAGTAGGTACTTGTTTATATATAGCATAATTATATACCTATTATTATGATTTACAAAATATTAAGAACCTAGCGTAAAAGAACGTTTACAGAAAATAGATCATTTGAATCGCTCCATTACACCTACTTAATTTTACACATTTTCCAAGACCTTAATGAAAGACTACTTAAATTATATTCATCTCGTGATTTCGCGTTTCAAAATTAATATTATTTTCCCATTTAGGCAATCCAATTAGATAATTACTTTTCTACTTTAATGAATGCCGACAATTATGCTTTAAGCAACTATAATGATGGATTTAATGTTTATAAATAAATAATTATAATAAATATATCGTAAAACCAACAAATAAGATCCCGGGTATGTCCTTGATGCAAACTAATGTGCCCATATGATGGAACTTCAGGGGTCTAAAACGCTCGTAGAAATACTGAACTGTGGTCCAAAACTGCGTCCAATATCTTCGAATATTAGGTTTCATTCATATTATATTAACACGTTCCATGTGCAGCGAAAAACGATAGTGTCACCTCTCAAGTGCAAATTCTCGCACAAAATTTCAAGCATAACCTGGCAACAGTATTAAAAGTCCGCCAATACCTAATTTTATCAAATTGTCACTTTTTACAGCTGATACGTGCAGGTAAGTTAAAGTAGCTTAGCTCGTATGTGCAAATTTTAAATTATCCCCATATTTAAATAGGGTCGTACATCATATATGCTGCATTCACGTATCATCAATACCTTCCAATGCATCACATCATTAACGACTTTTGTGAAGCTCCACAGTAGTTAATGATGAAAAAAGAAAAACTTGGACAAAATCAAAAAAGAAGACCGAGACTCATGGTTAATTAAGACTTGAAATTGTGGACCATAGTTGTACAATTGTACATAGTACAGAACTATCTTTTTAGGACATTGAGTACCCATTGAGAAACCTAAGCTAAGGCGTTTCTTTCTTAACCTTGGGGTTAATTAAAGTTAGTATCGGGTCTCGTTGGGTGAGGGCCCCGCAAAAACAGTACGAGGACTGACAAAAACGGGGCACCGCAAATGAATTGATTTCAGTAATCAATTTTTTACTTCAGTAGAGTTCTGATTGTGTTAGCAATCCATTGCGAGCAAAGGCGATATTCTTATAAACCAGTTATAGAGCAATACGTGTTTCATTTTAATAACTAATATACGGAACTATTTTATTATGGGCCCATTTTCTATGAATTAAACTAGCCCATAAGCCCCCCACAAGGTGGACTGATGACCTAGTGAAGGTCGCAGGAGTCCGCTGGATGCGGTTGGCGCAGGACCGTTCATTGTGGCAATCTTGTGGATACCCATGTTCAGCAGTGGACGTCTTTTGGCTTATATGGTGTTGATGAAACTAGCCCATGTCCTGTCAAGAAAAAAACAATATAAGTATATAACATAGACAGCCACGGCCAAGGAGCAAATATTTATGATAAATAAATACACAAATAATTCACAACAGGATTCGAAACCGGAAACCTCCAGCTTCGTAAGCAGGCTCACTACCAACTAGGCTACGGAGGTAATAAAAAATATAAAATCACAGGACATCTTACACAAATCAATCTCGTAAACGGGTAATTTGCAGTAAAAAGCTTTTCATTTTTACAGGCCATCATGGACTAATAATACACCATTTTACCCTTGTAGACATATTTTTTTTGTTTCATAACTTAAAGTACGCACGATGCCGAGTAAAATTGTGTATTACAGTACATGATCGCATTTAAAAATTAAAAGGTACTCTTTTACTGCAAATGACCCAAACTCAATTATCTGCTACATACATATATCGTCGCTTTAGTACACAAGCCTTGAGATTACGTTAGGACTAACTAGGTCGATTACTGTGGGATCTCCCACAAAATCGCCAAGCTCTTGCCCTCGTAAACCAATAGCAACAACACCGAGGATCCAGGATCTGATTGAACCGGTCAATCATTCGTTCACCGTTCACTTAACTGGAAAATTAGTTAGCTTCAATTAGATGAAGGTGATAAACTATTTTGTCGAGTTTCGGCGGGTTTTTATAGCTCAATACGCGATTTTGGGTCTCATCAGGCTATGTCGATTGCAGGAACATCATTTGTCTGACGTCACGGGATTAAACTGAGCGAATGCTTTCTTAATTGTAGGCGTTTTGAACGAAAACTAAGATTCTACGATTTTAAGCTGGGTAATTTAGATAATTAGTATGGTTTACCGTGTGTCTTAATAATATCCGAAATATCCCAATATTTAAAGATTATGCTTAATGCTTAAGAGCAGAATAAAATCGGTCTACGCTTGCTAGGCAAACGCAGCGTAGGACGTCCACCCACAAGATGGACAGACGACCTTATGAAGGTCGCCGGGACACCCTGGATGCAGGTCGCATCTAACCGGTACATGCGGAGGTCCAGAGGGGAGGCCTATGTTCAGCAGTGGCCGTCTTATGGCTGAGATGATGATGATGATGATGAAGCCTGCTTTTTATGGACGTTGTGAATAACGTAAATGAATATGGCAGAGATTGCCTTTTTGCATTAAGTTCGCCTTTTGTATGTATATTAAGGTTTTCTTTTGTGCAATAAAGATAAATAAATAAACAAATCTTCTACATATTCAACATGTGTTTAATTTCCAATTTACGTCATTGAACACAAATCTATGGGTTATTAAATCAATTCTTATGAATAAATTATCCTAAATATGTAAATAGTTAAACTTTGATTAAACAGTCATAGCAATATTTCATCGCAAAGAGAAAAAAATATTTTTGTTAAGAAATCGCAAAAAGTACTTACCTATTAATAAATATTACATATTTATTTATGCTAATAAAATACACTAACTAAGCCTTGATGCATAAAAACTAAAAACAATCTCATAGATAAAAGATGCTCCTCAGGTAACCTCGATACGTGATGGTGCCCAGTAGGTTGGCAGCGTTAGCTTTTTGTATGGCATATTTCAGCTATTGGCCAAATTAGTTGTCGCCACCAGAACTGTCAATGAGACGCCCCGAGATTTTGTTTACAAGTTTTGGTGTATAAGGTCTATTTTGGACCAAAGTTTTCTAGGCTAAAAAGCGATAAAAATGATCTGAAATTGTCATTGGTGTAGAACATAGAGTTAGGTATATGTTACATGTGAAAAATGCCAGTAACACCACGGAGGTTGACCCCGTTAATGACCTTTAGAAACACTTGAGGTGATAAGGGGTGCCTGGCAGACCTCGACCCCAGTGGGACAGTTAACACTCCAACTTCTACTTTAACAACTTTAACTCTTTGGCTTTTTAACTTTCTATTCGCGTGGATAAGTCGATATTGCCAGATATCTTTTTAGGGTTCTGTAGCCAAATTACAAAACTGGAACCCGTAAAGATTCGTCATGTACGTCTGTCACAGCCGATTTACTCGGAAACTATAAATGCTACAGAATTAAAATTTGGTATGGATATGTGTTGCATGAATCGCTACTGAATTATGATATTATATTCGTCAGCCTCCGTAGCCTAGTTGGTAGTGACCCTACCTACGAAGCTGGAGGTTAGGGTTCCGGGTTCGAATCCCGGCGAGGGCATTCTTTGTGTATTTATTTATCACAAATGTTTGTTCCTTGGTGTGTATGTATCTATCTATTATATATATCGTCGCCTGGTACCCACATCACAAGCCTTAATTGAGCTTACCGTGGAACTAGGTCGATTTGTGTAAGATGTCCCAAGATATCTATTTATTTATTATTATATTGTAAAAAAAATATTTTGGGTTACATGTAACTGAGGGATAGATTTTTTTCGATGTATACATATAAGCGTGTGGGGTATCAATAGAAAGGTCTTTGAAAATGATAATGTATAACATTTTTATTTGAGCGAACCGTTTTCGAGATAATATCAGCACTCAAGTCTGAAAAATGAGTCACCCCGTCTATTTTTTAAACTACGCGGTATAAAATTCTAAAAACAAAATTATGTTATGCATAATAACTAACTCTATCAACGATTTTTGGTTTGATTAAATTATATGTTATAGTTTTTGAGATAGGTTGATATAAGTGTATTTTTTTAAATGATAAATTGATAATGGTACGAAATCCTTCGCGCGCGAGTCGGACTCGCACTTTTCCGGATTTTATAGTATAGATCGTAGGTATACGTATGGGGAGCGTGTTATTATATGTCGACTCGATCGACGAAAAGACAACCCATAATCTTCAAAACCATAAATATCTATCAAAGTATTAAAAAGAACTAGATATTTATAGACATGTGAGTACTTAGTCTTAGGTACAATTTTGCAAATAAAATATCGTGAACCAAGGGTTGATCTGAAACGATCTTTACGATTATAAATGCATGGTAGAAGTAAGAATATAAATATAAATGTTATCACTACATTCATGTGTACAAATAAGCGCGTAAAGTTTACATATGTAAAAATAAATGTAATCATTGGTGTGTACCGGATTTATATTTCAATTACAAACAATAATCACAAAAAACAACAATCAACAAAGTACAGAATAAAAAGCCCGCAAGAAAAAAAAAACAATAAGTATTCCCAACATTTCCAGCAGGAAGCGAAAGTTACGCGTAGCCAAACACACAACAATCAAGTGTATTCAAAGTATTTTCGCGAGTCAAACAACAGCGGAGGTGCTCTGAAAAAACAATAAAGCGATAGACGAATCGTGTACGATCCTCCACTTGAACGCGCCTGTTGCGCAGGCACAGTAGGCGCGCTTACTAATCACGTGACTCATCATCATCATCATCATCAGCCTATGATAGTCCACTGCTGGACGTAGGCTTCTCCTATTAACTATGCTTATAGACGCATTAGCAGGTAAATGCCCATAATCGCCACGCTGGGCAAGCGGATTGGCGATCGCAGTAATGTGTCCACTATGATGACGCTGCTGCCCATCATCAATCTTTATCAAATAATGGTCAGTGACACTTCAATCCCTTAGTCGACTCTTGCGACACCCGCAGGAGGAGTTGGGGTGATGACAAATGTATTCTTACTGCCGTCACCACATGGCACCTTGAATCCTCAGATAATCAGAGATCGGAAAAATGTGCGTCATTGCTCACAATAATATGGACATGACTCCAAAGTTGATTGAATAATTAATCTTTTAATCATTTTCAGAAAATTACCTATTTGACACCGGTAACTATGAAAATCTTTGTAAATTGTCGACTTAAAGCTTCGATACCAAAGTTATTCGTTTGTTTATTCATTTAATCAACTTTGGAGTCTTGTCCATATTATTGCGAACAATGACGCGCGTTTCGTCCGATCTTTGCTAATCATCATAGTTTCATGGCCACCACTGCTGAGCAAAGACCTCTAAAGTCAAAGTCAAATGATTTTTTATTCAAATTGGAATAGCAACAAATCTTTTGAACGGCTCTCTTCCCACATGTCACTGGTCCCGATCTTGAAGGCCTCCCACGTTGGACAGTCAAGTGCAAAAATAAGTATCGAAAGAATCCGTTCATAAATATGTTACGACGTTCTTATTACACAGAATTAGAGTGCACTGGGACATATTTTTGAACGTTTTTGTATACCCCTTATTTTGTCTTCGACTGGACGTGTTGCCTCCCTGTCACACTTAAGTTCGAATCTACTAGTGAGAGAGAGGCAGTTGCACACTTCGTTCATGGTTCACCGTGACTAATAAAATTCGTCAAATGATCACTAGCAGATTGAGAGCTATAATTCTGAAATCCGGATTTCATTGCTGTTTTGTTTATAACATTTTAAGCCAACATGGTCATTTATATTATTAGTACGATTTTAAACGGGGTATTTACTATGTAACTTTGAGTTGTTGTGAGTCCCATATTCTGGTACTATTATAAATGTCTGCATAGAGTTACTCTACCCCGATTTAAATATTACTTTAAAAATAGTTAATTTCGAGCGTCTAAATCTGTGTCTCCAATGAAGGAGTAATTGGAGTGATCGACTTGTCCATTATTGTGGTAGGTCCTTGCGTAATTTTAACCGGAAATTAAGGTTGAATTCGGTCCCACCACAAGTTTTTTTTGATTTTACCAAACTTTTTATGTCGGCATTCTACTAAATTATTTTAGTTGATTACACCAGTTTTTTGTTGATAACACCACATGTTTGGTATAATGTACTCATACAATGTTCTTTGTTGATTTAACCAGAACTCAGGTATCGACTTCAAACTTTTTAGTTTTGTAAATTTGATAGCAAGGATTTGTTACATTACGAGTATAATTATCATAGTTTCCTCGTAATATTGCCAACCTAAGTCACTTTGGTAAATATTTTTTTCAGTGTATGTTATTAAATTTTTTACATAAATATGCAATATGAAGTATTGAGTCCTTCATTAAAAAAAATAATGTATTGGTTCTAAAAACTATTCCAATATTAATTCGTTTATAATATTCGAATACCTGAAAATTTCGAACATTTGCATGCCCTATCCTCCTGCCGCCCAGACCAAAATTGCCATTGCATTTTGAATTAATAGTGCAGGAATTAGAATAGGATTTCATTTGTTTGAGCAGATGTTTTAATAGGTCTCTGGGCGGCAGGAGGCTATTCTCAATGGGTTGACTCACAGTCCGAAGCGGGCCTACTGTAAGCGTTTTCCCCAGTTCCAAGCTCGGCGGAGCGCAATGGCGCGTTCCATTTACATGCCTGCATAAATGCTTGTCGACAACTATGTTCGAATTACTTTGCCCTACGTGAAACGAAGCGTATGAGATTGAGCGAGCAAACAGACGATGTAATTAAACGTCTTTGAATGGGTACCATCATTTCAACCACCTAATCCGCGTGGTGACGGCAGTAAGAATGCATTTGTCACCACCCCAACTCCTCCTGCGGGTGTCATAAGAGTCGACTAAGGGATTCAAGTGTCACTGAGCATTATTCTATAAAAGATTGTTGATGGGCAGCAGCGTCATCATAGTGGACACATTCCTGCGATCGCTAACCCGCTTGCCCAGCGTGGCCATTATGGACATTTACCTCCTAATGCGTTTTTTATACGCAAAGTTAATAGGAGAGGCTTACGGCCAGCAGTGGACTATCATAGGCTGATGATGATGATGAATCCGCAGCGTGGTGACGGCAGTAAGAATACATTAGTCACCATCACAAATCTTCCCGTAGGTGTCGTAAGAGTCGTTTAAAGGATCGAAGTGTTAATGAATATTCCTTAATAGAAGATTCATGATGGACATAGTGGACAAGCTACTGCGATCGCTAACCCGCTTGCCTAGCTTGGCGATTATGGGTATTTACATCCTAAATGCGAGGTATCCCTATGGCTTTAATATGCATAGTTAGTAGGAGAGGCCTATGAGCGGACTCAAGAGGGTGATGAGGTGACGACGACATTTCAGCCATAAGGCGTCCACTGCTGAACAGTGAACACGCTCCCCTTTGGCCCTCCATATGTATCGGTAGGAAGCGATCTGTAGTGTTGCCAATCGCTAACGCTTAATCGTCAATCGTAAACGAAAGGCAGCTAACTGTCTTTGTCGCTCTAATATGAAAGAGCGACAGAGAGGGAAAACTACGATACGCTACTAAACGTTAGCGATTGGCAACTTGGCTAAGCATCCTGGTCATTTGTCCATCCTGTGTGACAAGTAGTATGAGATGTTTTACAATCGATTTATAACGTTATTTTGATAACGTTCCCGAGTGGCTTAGGATTCCAATAGGACGACCATACGTTTTTAGTAGAGCTTTAAAAGGAAAAGACAGTTAAAATCTATCTGACATGTTTATTATTCTGTGTAGGTGAAAGAGGCCCCTAAATCAATTCACGAAATGCGAAACTTCAAAAACTTGAAAGAGTTTACCGAAAATTTCACAAAATACTTAAGACAAGCGAGTAAAACAGAAAAGCTTTAAGATGCGATTTCTCGTAGCTTACATTTTTAAGTCCCATTTTACCGATGTTCAAAGCACCCAGACCGGAGTTCTGAAGTGATTTTACTAGGTTAATTTCAATTAAAATACCTGAAGCTTTTGACAAGACCCGAGAATGTTCAGCTCACTCGTACTGGCAGTCACCAACATATATATCGAAACGGACAGGGTGCTCACAAACATCTATACACGCCTTTGTTATCAAGGCGTTAGAGCACGTTTTCAGTTAATTTGAGCCCCGTGGTCGCTTCGATATATATGAATGGCGTGTACCAATTTCATCTAGGAAAGCAATTGCTTTCGTCCTCTGAGTTTTTAATTGCAATTCCTTCTCAGAAATTGAATTTGGTAACAAGTGTTCGAATAGTACGTATTTAAATGATCAATTTAGTAAAGTTAGTTTATTAATCTATTTTAGTCAAGTAATTCGGAAATAAGATTTGTTTGGGAATTGTCATTTGATGTGCAAATATTAAATTTCTATTCAGTTCATGTTTAGGTAGAAAATAGACTGTGGTGATAAAGTTTTGCTAGTTTATTTTCTCAATAAATATCGACATATATTATGTTATTTCTACGAAAGCATTTCTTTCATTTTGTTTTCCAATACATGTAATAGTAGCAGCAGCAGTTCCGGCAATGGATTTAAATAAAACCAGTTAATTAATATAAAATCGAATTGTGTAAAATTCTTTGCGCTCTAGAGGATAAAAATAAATTTCGCACACTGCTTCAAAAACAGGAGCGATATCTCAACAAGTTTGACCAAAATAACTTCTTTCTACGGTTCCTTAGAAATGTTAAAAACGGGAAAACAAACTTTTTTTTTTATCCTTGCAAATGTTCATCAAAATGCGTTTTCAATTTTGTAATCAAAGGGCAAGATCGTTCTCTAACGAGCGGAGATCTCCGATTAATTACACCACCATTTCTTTAATGTAACGGTTGCATTATCACTTTAACTGAAGTTTAATGTGCGCTTATCTATTGATTTATCGAGCATTCACTCGACCGCAGTCTTCATTATTAGTGACAAACGATAATTTTTCTTTTAAATTTAACGGAATTTCCACTTCATGAAGCGAGTCACACTAGGCCTTCATTTGCTATCTGATAGCCTTTGTCTATTGTCCTCTAGATTTGTGGTTTTCATAACCTAAATAATGACGTAATTTTGTAGAAAAACGATAACTCAGGCATTTAGGGTTAGTAATTGTGTACTGTTTGTGTGTGATTTCGTAAAAACGTCCCATCTTCCAGGGATCGGAACCGGTTTTGTTTAAATCCTCAAAATAACTCAATATATCAAAATGTTTTACACAATATTTTAAGTAATGTAATTACTCCATTAACAGAGAATTTATGCACCGAATTATGCAAAAACAAAAAAGAACCCATCCACCTCGGGCGTTAGGTGATCTTGGTCGTTTTTTTTTGGTATATGACATCTAATATTTACAACAAAAAAGAACTAAATGAGGACCGTTCTTTTGTATGGAGAATAATCCAGTATTTGATCCCTAGCACCATCATACGAATTAAATATCTACGACCATACGACGCGACAAACTTTTGACGTTTTTACTACGGTGTTTATTTTCTTAAATGCTCGGTTAGTAATCGGCGGTGCTACCGGCCGCGGAGTCGGCACGCGGATCACGTAGCGCCGTTGATTTTAAACGTGTGCCTGATTAGTGATTACTGCTGTAACTGGCCCGCTCGGTGGGTACACAGTGTAGCCGGCCTTTGAGAAAAGCTTATACATTTTTTAGTGCGGTTCTGCGGTTAAATGACTAACTCAAATAGATCAGGGATCGGAACCGGTTTTTTTCGAAAACCTCGAAATAGCCCAATATATTAAAATGTTTTATACTCTTTATGTAGTATTCAAAATGTTATGAAATTACCAACATCGTATTTTTTAATTACTCCATTAACAAAGAATTTATATACCGAAGAACGAAAAAGAACGAAATTCGAACCGTTATTTTGTATGGAGAAAAAACCGGTATCCGCTCCCTGGCATACATATCTCGTGTGTCTTGGTATGGGTGGTGGGAACTGGAAGAAGTACCGACAAACTTGTCAGCTCCGTAGCCTAGTTGGTAGTGACCCTGCCCACGAAGCTGGAGGTTCCGGGTTCGAATTCCGGCGAGGGCATTATTTGTGTATTTATTTATCACAAATATTTGTTCCTTGGACATGGCTGTCTATGTATTTAAGTATCTATATGTATCTATCTATTATATATATCGTCGCCTGGTACCCACATCACAAGCCTTAATTGAGCTTACCGTGGGACTAGGTCGATTTGTCTAAGATGTCCCAAGATATTAATTTATTTTTAAACTAACCAACTTGGCCCTCAGTTCCCCATTGCCCAAGACTAGAATTTTTAAATAAATTGGTTAATTTAGAAAAATAAAACACTGTAATGGCAACCCCACTATTGTTAGTATAAAATAGGGTATGGTCAGTTACAAAGTCATGTATTCATTTTTTCACCTCAGTGGGGTGAAAAAGTGGATACATGACTTTAACTGACTGTACGTGAGTAGCAACACTGAGTTGTACTGTTAAAAATTATAGGTTTGGGCAATGGGGAACAAGAACTGAAGGCGAAATTAGCTAGTTTGACGGTAACTGTCACTGTCTATAACTGTTAAGGTCCGACCGAGATCTCGGTCTCGGTCTCGGTCTCGGCATTCTCGGCCAAAAATCGAGCCGAGATAACCCTCTCGACTCTCGGCCGTGGCCGAGATTCGTAATGAGCTGTAATTGGCTAATAGGGCTCATGCATAAATCATGCGAGGTTTTGTCGGCTACTTTTTGACCCCTGGTGATGTTTGGTGAGTTTCTCCCCCCCCCCCCTCAGCAGTCTCACGTGTATTTTTCTCATTCAACTTTTAACGTTCGCTCGCCTAAATTCACAATATTTCTTAGTTTGATCATCGTAGAAAAATACAAGTGAGGTCTCCTTGTACCCCCCCTCCCCTAACGTGATCTTTCGTGATGTTTTCTTCAACCCCCTCCCCCCAATAGGACCTCGCGTGATTGATGCACAAGCCCTTACTGCGATTTTATTGGTGTCATATAATATCGAAATGAACTGATTTCAATTTCTCTTTAAAATTAACGGAAGGAATAATTTAGAGTAAGCTACTCCTATTATACTATCGATAAAAATACTTAAAATTCGAATACCGGTTTTTGGGATACCTACATAAAACAAATTTCAAAAAAAGAAAATATCCAAAAAAAAATGCTGTATTTAGTTTGACGTTGGACTTAAATAATATAGGTATTTGCTAGGGAATTTTTATGTAATTTATACGTTTTTTATCCTTTCTACCTAGTCTCGGTCTTGGTCTCGGTCTCGGGCGAGACTAAAATATGGGTTTCGGCCGAGACTAAATTATGGTCACGTGACTTGTCGCTTATCGTATATGATTCAAGAATGTCATCAAGACTAGACCTGCAAGTTAGATACTTTAAAAATATGTTCTAGTGAGGCCCGAATCCGTTGGCTCAATAGTACCTAAGTAGCAATCGTCATATTGTAGTGACGTCATATTTATCTACTAGTTCTGAACCGCCAGGGTTTCGCTACAATTTTACCAAGTGTTGCGGTGCCCAGCGGTAATTGGTTTTATGTAAATATGGCGATGCCAAGGAGCATTGTGGCCATGGAATGCGCGGATTGTGCAACAAGCTTGAGAAAAATATTGTTGAGAATTGGGAAAACATGACGTGACCACGGCCGGCAACCGGCGTGTCGGGCGACCCACTAACCACACTCCGCTTTATCGACTCCGTCGGCAACAGACGACACTGATATTTTTTGTTAATTCTTTAGCCGGGATTCTCTCTGTATTTAAGGCGGAATAAACCATATTTTGTTACAGTCTTCTATGATTTATCGTCCCTGTAGGATCCTAACAATGTTGTAACAAAATGTAGTATCGGTATACATACATACACTGTAACTGTCTGTTACATACATATATACATGATATGTTGTATTGTGTCAGCTTCCATAGCCTAGCTGGTAGTGACCCTGCTAAGAAGCTGGAGGTTTTGGGTTCGAATCCTGGCATTATTTGTGTATTTATTTATCACAAATATTCATTCCTTGGTCATGGCTGTCTATGTGTTTAAGTATCTATGATATACATGGTGCCCGCGATGAAAGGGAAAAAATTGAACAGGGGATTTCTGACCAAATTTACAGTTAAAAATGTCATATGAATTTTTCTGGATTCAGTCTATTTTAAGAGAAAATTAGATTTTTTCTTAAAACCGTTTTAGACCGTTACACTATGATAAACGCATTTTAGGAAACGATTTTGTCACCATGTTGTCTTAGTCTTGTCACACTTAATTGACAGAAATCAAATGAACAAAAATATTTGTAACTACCTAGCAAATGTAAAAAAAACTATAAAAAGTGCATTTTTTGCGATAGTTTGATTAATAAAATCCCTTTTTTTATATTAAGGCATTCAAAACCTCCAAAAAACTAAAAAAAAAATTGTTTTTGCGGATTTGACCAAAACTCGTAACATTTTTTGCTTCTTTTAGTCTCAGGAATATGCTGTCAGAATTTTTCCCTTTCCTCGTGGGCACCTTGTATATCATCGCTTGGTACCCACATCACAAGCCTCCATTGAGCTTACCGTGGGACTAGGTTGATTTGTGTAATGTCCCAAGATATTTATTCATTTATAAGCTCTCTGAAAATAAACTATATAAATGAATGAAAATAATTGCAATTTACATGGAGAATATCCTGTTTTACGTCATACTAAAAACTGAACAGACAGAACCTAAACTGATTGGCATTTAAGATATCATTATCATGGTAACGCTCCTGGACCTTACAATTTACTTTACATTCAACCTATTTAAATCATATTTATTTATTTAAAAAACAATCACAATTATTACAAAAATGAAGCCAAAACCTACCTATTAAAACCTATTTAAATTGTATTTAAAATACGCCCTTTGAAAATAAATCTTAAAAAACACTCGATTGTCATGGCCCGCCGCAGCCTTCAATTCCACAAGTAATATCTGAATTAAACCACCGCCGGTCGGTGTCGCTCAAATAGGATGGTTGTCCCAGAAATGGGCTCGGCTAGTCCCGTTAATTGATTTACGTGTTCCACTCGACCCTTAATAGCTGTTGCTTCTGTTATAATCCAATTTGATTTACTTATCTACTAATCTACATTCGGAT
Organism: Thaumatotibia leucotreta; assembly: GCA_025490895.1. NCBI lineage: Eukaryota > Metazoa > Arthropoda > Insecta > Lepidoptera > Tortricidae > Thaumatotibia > Thaumatotibia leucotreta. Next base: position 50,014 of record JALPQI010006377.1, read on the forward strand.
TGGATGCATTCAAGTATTTGATTGGCATTTTAAAGCTTTCGAAACTGGCCAGGCCTACTACCGCGAAAATCGGAATTCGTAAATTTCGAGGATTTTTCTCTGTCACTCAAACGAAGGCGTCATAAATGAGCCGTTTTTCGCGGTAGGGCCGCTGCTCCCACGAACACCGAAGTTTCTCTTGTCTCTGTCATTACAACGAAGGCGTCATTAGAGTGAGAGAGAAAAATACCCACAATTTGCGGATTTTTTTGGTTGCGGTAGTATTGAAAAATGAATTTAAAAATTCAAAGTGCTTTATGAATCAAAATAATGTAAATCACTGTATTTCCGTGTTATATCATAATTATAACTAGAACTTATTTTTTTTATCGTGGTTTTCAATTAAAAGATACTGCAAGATTGTTACATTACATTTCTTAAATACCTAACCAAACAGAGTATAGTACCTAGTACCTTTACAACAAAAATAACACCGAAAAAATATTTTTAGTACAGATGGTGTACTTTTTTAGGCTCTAGTGCGAGAAGTGGGTCATTTTACGTCAGGTCCAAAACTTCGGAGGGCCGTCTGTACTAAAAAACGTCGTACGAGACACGTGCAAAAACGAAATTCGTAACTCGTGTCGATTTAAAACACTACTCGTTTCGAATTTCATGTTTTTCGCACTTGTGTCGTAATGTACTATTATAATTCGGTTCAAATGAAACTACTGTAATACCTTCCAACTAATAACAACTAGGTAAATAATAATCCTGAAGAACCTATCGATAATTAAGCGCATATATGTAGGCAAATCTTAATCTGATGCCAACGGTTTACGTTGAGAAATGTGTACATATTCATAAATGCACTCGTACTATACTCTGAGCAAAGGAAAGTAAGGAATTTGTCTTTCACAGCTTAATGCATATATTATCGAATCACTTTAACATAAAATAAAAATTGTAACATAAATTCTACCTCCACGTAGCTAGGGAATATAGTAAATTCAATCACGACATGTCACAATTTGCAAAAACAAGCCGGGACATGGCTAATTCACATTCGACTCGCGCGCCGAAAACTGTTTTATCTCCATTCTTTCTTTTCTTCCACAAAGTAACAAAGGCTCGAAAAAAATGGGCACGTACCTTTTCTAACGAAGATTTAGTTAACTACATCTGTAAATTAAGTAATGAAAGAGCAAAGAACTCGTGATGGGACTGTTAAATAACTTTAATCTTAGATGAATTTAAAGTTTAGACGCGAGCGGAATTAAGTAGCCATTGCTGGCCGTTGTAAGATCATGTACGAATGGTTTTCAGACGTTTAAAAGCTTTGTAACGGAACGTGTTCACATAATGGACTTATCAATACTTAAGGTGGAACGCTTTCCATACAAAAACAAGTGTGGCAAATAATACATAGTAATTTGACAGAAATCGCGCATTATTTACACGTCATGTTATTATTATTAAGAAAGAAGGTATTTACACGCCATAATTTAGCTTATTTTGGAACTTACTTTCGAATGTGTCTATACGCATTGTAAATAGGAGATGCCTACGTCCAGCAGTGGACAGATATAGGCTGATGATGTGTGTGTGTGTAAAACTAATAGGATCTCACGATATTTGTTTATAGATGTGGGTGGCCGCAGGACTGGTCATTGTGGCATTCTTTGCGGAGGCCTATGTTCAGCAGTTGACGTCTTTCGGCTGATATGATGATGATGAAGATTTATCTATTTATTTTCATCTTCAGATATTAAAATTATTGTAATTTTAATATTCCCGCATCTATTTACACTAATTAGCTTGATCTAAGCTTTCAATGTAAGTAGGCGGTTGTAACGAGCCTACGTTTTCCGCGAATAACAGGTTTAGTGGAACTACATAAATAATTCAAATCCAACATCTATAGGTATTTCATTATAAATGAAATGATTTCCCAGAAAACCCACGGCCTAAGAATACATTTGTCACCACCCCAACTCCTCTTGCGGGTGTCGTAAGAATCGACTTAAGGCATTGAAGTGTCACTGATCATCACTACATAGTTAGTATAAAATAAAGTCACTTTTTCTGTCCCTATGCCCCTTTTTAAGCTTACTACGCAACCGATTTTAATGAGATTTTTTTAAATAGGTAGAGTAATTCAAGAGGAAGGTTTTTATGTAGGTATAGTACCCGTGCGAAGCCGGGGCAGGTCGCTAGTTATCTGATAAAATATTGATGATGGGCAGCAGCGTCGTCATAATGGAATGGACACACTACTGCGATCGCCAACCCGCTTGCCCAGCGTGGCGATTATGGGCATTTACCTCCTAATGCGTCTATCAATACGCATTGTTAATAGGAGAGGCCTACGTCCAGCAGTGGACTATCATAGGCTGATGATGTGATGTGTGATGTGAAATGATTTCCACTTTACCAGCTAATTATCTATGTATATACTGGACGTCCCAAAGTTATGGGACATGAAGGGGGAGTACCTTAAATATCGTAGATAGTGTATTTTGCTGAAAAAAGACTTAATGCTACTTTTAACATTTAGTAATAGTGCATTCAAAGTTTTTCAAAAAATGTCTTGCTTCACCCAGAAATCGAACTGACTACATTTTTTTTCGAATTTTGAACCAAACTTGTTTGTTTGTTTATTCTTTTAGTTTTAAGAATTTTTTTTATTATTAATCCATCCTTTCGAATGACATCATAAAATTACGATAAAAAAATTTTTTTTTGGATATTTTATGCAGTATTATTTAATTTTCAAAATAAAATAAAGTCTTCTTTCAGCAAAATACACTATCTACGATATTTAAGGTACTTCCCCTTCATGTCCCATAACTTTGGGACGCCCTGTATAATACAAAACTGAACTTAGTGACGGCAGTAATAATACATTTGTCACCACCCCAACCTTCCCGTGGGTGATGTAATGGTGTTAGAGTCGACGAAGTATTTAACCATCCATTTATTGAAGATTGATGATGGGCAGCAGGGTCATCATAGTAGACATATTACTGCGATACTTGCCCAGAGTGGTGATGATGGTCATCACCTCCTAAATCTCCTAATGCGTCTATACGTATACACAATTGGAGAATCAATGTCTTGCGGCGAATTGAAATGGGCTGATGATGTGTGAAACTTTAAATTAATTAATATCATAAAATATCACAGGACATTCTTATCCAAATCGACCGTGTTCCGTAAGACTTTGTATTGTGAGTAATAAACAACTAAAATAATATAAGGTGTTTTCAAATAAGTCACGGATACCTTAGAGTATGCACGTGTTCATGATAACGGACAACTTTCCTTATGAGACTCATATCTAAATCTTGAAAAAAGAAATTGCCTTTTCATACAAAGCGGTTTCATCAGGTGATCAACATTTCACAGAAAGTGATTGTTATTTTTTCGATTTTTCGATATGAGTCCCATAACCATAAGTAAAATGATTCCTTATCATGAACACATGCATACCCTAAGGTATCCGTGACAAATTTGTAAACACCCTGTATAAATAGGATTCAATATAGACACTTTAATACATAGAAAACAACCAACATTGATTGACAAACAAATTTTTTTGTGATAAATTAGTACCTATTCACATAAAGAGATTTCTGCCCTCCTCAGGATTCAGTACCCACAACTGCATAAAACTACAGAAGCCACGAATTTATTTATATAAATATATTAATTTAAACTGTCACGATTATCACTCATATTTTAACGACAAACGGAAATTAATCGCCTAAACATACGTTAAATATTATCCTGACCTGACGTTTCGGGCATAACGTTACACCCGTGGTCGCAGATGGACTCAATATGCCACGTATAACAAAATATATGTAATAATATTGAAACTAATAACGTACTTTAATATATTACGAAACTATGCGATTATGAACATATTCGAGAGAAAATATCCAATACGGTATCCTTTATCCTTTAATATTGTATTATTAGGAAATAATGGCTTTTCGAAACTAGTTTTCAATCTCCTGCGACAATATACCTATGATATTGTGAGATGCTTCTACCTTTCAATACGTAATGTGATTGCATGCATGCTTGATATCTTACTTTTATATTCGTCGGCTGTAATGTTTGAATTCAGATTACGAATTAACAACATTATAATCATATACGTACATTTATATCGAGTTCCCTACTCAATTAAAATATAATGAACTCATTTTATAATGTACAGTAGGCAACTATAATTAATTTGACCAATCGCGTACCCGCAAAAAAGACATCAACGAGCGGCCACCTCAGGATCTGCACTTCGTTTCGGCGTGTTTATTTGATTATTAAGATTTAATTTTGTTTACTTATTTTTATTGACTCGTAGAAAAAGTATTGTACACAATAGTGAATCAAGCTTTTCAATCTCGTATCTTACTCAGGCCACTCAGCAAGCTTCGTGGCGCGTGGCCTAAACATGGTACTCGACTGAAATGTTCTATTATATCACTGTTGTGTAAAATATTATAATGAGGTGCCGCCGCGTTATTCATTTTAACGTAAAAAATCATTAGCACGGGTGCCGTAAAATGTCACCTTCTGTGCATAAGATAACCTTTAACCCGTTCTTTCTGGGTATACGCATTAAAAAGATTGTTTGTCAGACTATACGAGGGTTGATCCGAAAGTTTGTAATTGCTCCGGTTTTATTCATCGTAATTTATAATACTGGCAGTCTGGCAATCGATAATGGCGACAAAAACATATTTTTGAGCGCCATTAGCTTTCATTTTTTTAATTCGCTTATTTCGACTGCCGAATTGGTTTGCTATTATATACAGAGTGTAATAAAAAGAGCGGTGATTCTCTTAAAATCCATTCAGTAGGTATCGCATTTCTTATCTAAAAATGTAAGAGCAAACATTATATTCGTATTTTTTTTTAAATGTTTTCCATGGCCGGTTTTGGTGACCGACTCCATACTAAACCATTTTAATTTTTGTTTTTGTTCCTAATCAAATATGATACGATACTCAATGGGCCCTGAAACGGATAATATTTTTTTTGCTACACCCTGTACAGTCGGGTTCAAAATTGCATGGACAGTTTATGAATGAATTCATCATAAATCGTCCATGCAATTCTGAACGCCACTGAATATGTTACTTTTTGCTACGTATGTTTTTAAAGTCACCCTCTCACAATCAATATGTGATAATGAATCCCGTTCGATCGGATTATAATTACCCGGCTGATGCCCAGATTACAGAAACCGGTCCGGATAATCGGAATCAGTTTTATTTCTGTATCATGGCCGGTGTTAAGCCATCATTGCTGCCTATCGTAAATTGTCACTCCAAAAACCGGCCAAGAGCATGTTGAGCCATGCTCAGTATAGGGTATTAGGGGATTATGTTCAAAATAGATTTTTGGACATAATCGGCCCAGCACGGATCAAAAGTTAGCGGAGAGGGGACAAAATTTATTTTATTCTGGAGCGGTTATCTTCGAAAATATTGACGTTAGAAAAAAACTTTCTTTTAGGACCCTTATTTTTTAAGAGACCTATTCAATGATACCTCACACTATCGGATACCTCACACTATAAAATTACAGCAAATAAAAAAAATGATCCCCACTCCCCACTTCACTAGTTGGGGAGGTACCCGATTTTTTTTCTGGTTTGGATTTTACCACTTTGTCGACATGATTAATATGTATACCTGAACAAAATTGCAGATTTCTAGTACTAACGGCCACTGATTTATACTGCGGATAGACAGACGGACAGACGGACATAGCGAAACTATAAGGGTTCCTTGTTTACTACGGAACCCGAATAAAAAAGGTCTCAATGGAGTGAAAGAAACAGAGGCTCGAAATTAAATATATCTATCAGATAAATAAAGATTCAAAGAAAAAACTTACGTTAGTCCTAAAAAAAACAATCTTGTGCCTAATTTTTATGCAGCAGACTACGATAAAATTATTGAATATTTAAATGAGCAAAATTGGAATGAAACATTTAGTGACGAACTTAATATAGATGAAATCGTATATGAGTTTTATGAAATTATAAAAGCAGCAATAATAAAATTTGTTCCCTTAGTCAATAAATCAAATAAAAAAAAATATCCTGCATGGTTTTCGATGCCTTTGATTAGGATGCTTAAGGAAAAAAACGCAGTTAGAAATCGCTTTAAAAAATATAAGAACCCTTTAGATAAGATATCACTCAATATACTGAAGAAAAGAAGTGAAAAATTAAAAGTGAACTGTTATCACGCATATACTGAAAGACTTGAAGATCAACTGCAGGTTAATAGCAAATACTTTTGGTCTTTCATTAAAAATAAACGTGGCGGTTCAAGTACGTACCCGGCCACGATGACTAATGGATCTATTGTTGCATCTAATGGACCGCAGATTTGCAACTTATTTGCCTCACAGTTCTCCTCAGTTTACTGCCATACAAATGTTGAAGTTCAGTGTGAGCTCAATGATCCGAATCCAGGTCAGTTTTTGGGGTCGGTTTTTATTGACCACGATTCTTTATTAAAAAAGTTAAAAACTTTGGATATACATAAAGGTTCTGGACCGGATGGGATACCTCCATTATTTATTGTTAAATGTGCACGTAGCTTAGTGACACCCTTGCAGATTATTTACAATAAGTCATTAACTTCGGGTGAATTTCCGTCTGAATGGAAACTCGCAAAAGTTGTCCCAATTTATAAATCAGACGATAACACATTGGTTTCTAATTATCGACCAATTTCGATACTGTCCACTTTTGCTAAGGTGTTTGAGTCCTTGGTATGTCCGTTCATTGATTTACACTTCAGGCAAATAATATCTAGCCACCAGCATGGTTTTGTCAGAGCTAGGTCTACTTGTACTAACTTAACGTCTTTTACTGAGTATATCATTGAGGCTATTGATGATCATAAGCAAATAGATGTAATATACACCGACTTTAGCAAAGCGTTTGATCGCGTATCTCACCATATTCTTTACCAAAAGCTTGTCGCTTTGGGATACTCAGGGTCTCTTCTGTCTTGGCTAAAATCCTATTTGTACAAGAGAGCCTTCTTTGTAGTAATCAATGGTCATCGTTCTGAAATGCACGACATTATTTCTGGAGTTCCACAGGGGTCTCATGTAGGACCTATCTTATTTAATATTTTTATTAATGATATTCAGGAATGCTTTGTGAATTCCTGCCCTTTCTTATATGCTGACGATTTAAAATTTGCTAGGCCAATTATTAATGATAGTGACGTGCTACTATTACAGGACGACCTAAATAGAGTAACTCAGTGGTGTGCTAAGAATTGAATGCATTTGAACATCAAGAAATGCACACACATGAAATTTACCAGAAATTCGCACTGCATAAAGTCGTCTTATCATGTCGCCGGGGAATATCTCAGTGAAGTCGATCAAATCAAAGATCTGGGAGTTATCTTCGACAAAAAGATGACCTTCTTGCCTCACGTAGATGTAACTATTAAAAGAGCTTCTAAAATGCTAGGATTCATAATAAGATCAGGTAAACAGTTTAAAAAAAAGAGTACTAAAATCCTTCTTTACAACTGTTTTGTTCGTAATATTTTAGAATACTGTAGTACGGTCTGGCGGCCACACTATTCAACGCATTGTCTTAGAATAGAGAGAGTACAGAAGAGATTTCTTTGGCATTTATCTAGTCATACAAACCTCGCGGGAAAATACACTGCTTATTCAGAAAGACTACAGTACTTCCAAATGACCACTCTCGAGAAGCGTAGAGACTTGCTAGATCTCCTATTTTTGTACAAACTCCTAAATAATTACATAGATTCCCCACAAATATTACAAAAAATTCGATTCAGAGTTCCATATAAATACCCCAGAAATATCATAGATCCACTTTCCCCGATTTTTAGGAAAACCGTTTTAGGCGCTAATTCACCCATACCACGCATGTGTAGACTTTTAAATAAGCACAGCCACTGCTGTGATATTAATTTCGACCCATTGCCCAGGTTCCGTAAGTCATTAATGAGCGTCTTAGTTTCTTAGTCTTTAGTTATTCTAACCATATTTACCTACTATTGTTGCAGTGTCTTCTTTTGAATGCCGTGTTTACCTATTATTAGTTATGCATCACTAAATGTTTTGTTAGTATGTAATTAATTATACACGCAAATGATGTAATAGCTGTTGGTAGACCTTAATAAATTATAAAATATTTTAAAATAAAAATAAAACCGCCTTCAAAAATTCGCCCGAACTAAAAAGTAAAAAATAACTTTAGTTCCTACCTCTTAGGATTTCCTACCCAAACCTTTTACCCTATTCATTGAAATAAAATAGTATGGCTAGGTATCCTACAGATTTCTTAGAAGTCGGTGCCAAGCCAAATACGCTCATAGGTATATATTAGATAGAGCTTTGTATCTTACTGTCACTCCGATTATGCTTTTATCAACAGAATGGTCTGCCTCAGTCATTTTCATGAAAGCATAACCGGAGTGACAGTAAGTTACAAAGCTCTACCAAATACATATACTCGCGAAGTGAATATATTTTTCTTGGCACCGACTTCTAAGAAATCTGTAGGATACCTAGCCATACTATTTTATTTCAATGAATAGGGTAAAAGGTTTGGGTAGGAAATCCTAAGAGGTAGGAACTAAAGTTATTTTTTACTTTTTAGTTCGGGCGAATTTTTGAAGGCGGTTTTATTTTTATTTTAAAATATTTTATTTTTTACACTTTAGTAGTTTAATTTATATAAAATCGTTATTTAGTATGCTCTTACTACTTGTAATTAGAATGTACTGCACTGTAGTAGGCCAGAAAACCTGAACTGGCTAACTTACCTATCTATAGGAATATACAACCAACTATCTGTGCGATATTCAAAGAATTATCCCATTATCAAGGAGTTATACATTGTATCATCAGCAGGTGTGAGTCATTTCAAAGATTATAGGCCTTAGCATGCTTATATTATTTAAAGAATCACTAACCGCTAACCAACATGTCATAACTACTAAGCAAACACTTGAATAGATCTCGAAAATGAATGACAATGGTTAAATTCAAAGAATTATCCCCCAACTCCTAATCTCTAAAGAGTTGTACCTTCCATCATCAGCTCATCAACATGAAAGGATGACCACCTAAAGGCAAATACTCAAATAGCTTCAAAACAACACGAAATATGTTATATTTAAAGAATTATCCCCCAACTCCTAATTGCTAAGGAGTTGTACCTTCCATCATCAGATCACCAACTTAAGACGTTCATGACTAGACGCAAATACTTCATTAGTCTTCGAAAATAAATGAAAAATGTCATGTGTGCCTACAACATTTGAAGAGTTCCCTCGATTTCTCCAGGATCCCATCATCAGATCGGGATTCGGTGACAATGGGACCAACTAGAAGGTATACCCTTTCAAACAAAAAAAGAATTTTTCAAATCGGTCCACGCGTCTTCGAGTAATCGGGGAACATACATAAAAAAAAAAAAGATTTCGACGAATTGTTAACCTCCTCCTTTTTGAAGTCGGTTAAAAATAAAATAAAACGTTAGGCTGTCCTAATATTTCCTTCGGTTACTGCGATGATTACTCATGAAATAAAACTATAAAATAGATAAACTCGCTTATATTATCCTATGTATATTGTTCGAAACGTCGGGATGAAGTTAATAGTACATTACGACACAAGTGTGAAAAACATGAAATTCGAAACGAGTGGCGATGTCTTAAAATACGACCGATAGGGAGGATGTTTAGTGCAGATGGCCCTCCGAAGTTTTGAACCTGACGTAAAAGGACACACTTCTCGCCCTAGACTAGAGCCTAAAAAAGGCACCATCTGTACTAAAATAGTATATTACGACACAAGTGTGAAAAACATGAAATTCGAAACGAGTGGCGATGTTTTAATCGATTTCCTAACTAGTGCGGGAAAACTTCTTTTTTTTTTTATTCGGCGAGGGTAAAAGTTGGAGCCCGAGTGGAACGAGGGCGACAATCACCCGAGTTAAAAAAAAAATTTTGCATTGTAAGGGACGATGTTTTTCATAACAAGTGCGTCAAAAAGAGAAATTACCGCACGCGAAACGTGCGCATAGTTAGTTTTTGCGCACTAGTTAGGAAATAGTACATTTCCTAACCTAACTAACTACCTAACTAGTGCGGGAAAACTTTTTTTCGGCGAGGGTGAAAGTTGGAGCCCGAGTGAAACGAGGGCGACAATCACCCGAGTTTAAAAAAAGTTTTTGCACGTGTAAGGGACGATTTTTTTCATGACAAGTGGGTCAAAAAGAGAAATTACTGCGCGCGAAGCGTGCGCAAAGTTCGTTTTTGCGCACTAGTTAGGAAAATTTAATTATACGCGAGTTTATCCGTTTGATAGTTTTATTTCGTTAGTCGTCCTTTTCTTAATTTCTTTTGTAATGCCTGGGGAAAAGGATAGCGATAGTTTTATCTAATAGGTATTTTTACGGGGATTATGAAATAGGCCGTAATTGTAAATTATATACGTATTAAGGTCATATTAATTAAGAGCATTGCTTTCAGTAATACTACTCGTACTACAATACATTGGCGTATTGATGGCATTGAGTTATTACTATGTATTAATATTAACTATGTTTGATAGTAGTAAATAATCATAGAAATAAATTAATGTTTTCAAAGAATCATTAATATTATGACCGATATTGTTATGATTATTTATAATGTCCCAATAACAGAAAAACCGGCCAAGTGCGAGTCGGACTCGCGCGCGAAGGGTTCCGTACCATTATCAATTTATTATTAAAAAAATACAGTTAAATCAACCTACCTCAAAAACTATAGGAGATAATTTAATCAAACCAAAAATCGTTGATAGAATTTATCAATGTGCATAACATACATTTTTTTTAGAATTTTATATCGCGTAGTTTAAAAAATAGAGGGGGGGGGACACATTTTTCAGACTTTGAGAGCTGATATCTCGAAAACGATTTGCTTAAATAAAAATAAGATGTATAAACCTTCATATCATTTTCAAAGACCTTTCCATTAATACCCCACACGCTTATATACAACTAAAAAAAAAATTTCTATCCCTCAGTTACATGTATGGAGGGCCCCCACCCCAATGGTTTTTTTTACAATTTAGTATCATAACCCTGTAGCGGTTCATACAACACATATGCTTACCAAATTTCGTTACTGTAGCATTTATAGTTTCCGAGTAAATCGGCTGTGACAGACGGACAGACGGACAGACGGACAGACGGACATGACGAATCTATAAGGGTTCCGTTTTTGCCATTTTGGCTACGGAACCCTAAAAAGTAACTACATATGTAGGTATTGCTATTAAATCAAAATAAAACGTTCCGAAAATATAAACATTAATAATATTTTTTTCTACTCCTGACCTTTTTTTTGCTAGTTACATAGCTACGCACACTATTGTAAAGATATACATAATTACACCTGTCAAAAGTCTATAGTCTATTTCTCAAAAACGCACTCTCAGCCGGTATCGTAATGTCCCAGCGTTGTTCGATAAGAGAAGGCACGCGAGATATATGGGCGTCTCTCGCTGCCAGAGGTCGTTACTTTCCGAACAGACTCAAAAACGCACTGCGTGCTACCACAGACTGCCACATCACACCCATGATAGACGCCATATTGAATTTGTTCCGATCTTCGAATTTTTACACTGCTATTAACATTAGTACCACATTATTTATTACAATAATTATAAATTAAAATAACATAAGGTTAAAATAGAATTTTAAAAGAAAGGTTTTGTTTTTTTAAATTATTAATGTGAT
>JALPQI010006378.1:0-56780 GCA_025490895.1 Thaumatotibia leucotreta
TGATCAATCCAAATCGGTCAGTATGGAGGTTTTCGAAACCATAACAGATAGCGAAATCTTGTCGTAGGAACCATGAGATCGATTTTAGTAAAAAGTAGAACTGCATTCATACACTTACAAAAATACGTGTACTCGGTCCAGGAATCGAACCTGGACTTAATACAAAAAATATATATATTTTTATTTTCGTGTAGCTCTTAAATAAATGTTGGATACCAAATAATAATAATAATAACATATATTTGTCAAAACGTATAGTAAATGTCTTAAGTGGTGTAAGCGTTTAATAATGGGCTAATTATTATTGATAGCACCCCTAATAACGGTCAAATAGGGCGCCCTTTCCTTGATGAATGAAACTTTCAGTCACAAACAAAGTCGTATATTAGGCACAAATTGGCCACAGAACTTATAGGTAACATGTCGACATTTCGTTAGCGCGATACAGAAATCGTAATGCTCGGTACAGCGCCATCTATTGGGATTTACATGACCATTTAACCCTTCAATTAAGTATGTTACTTAAAGATGGGCTGTAGTTACTGTATATATTAAAGGGTCAAATTGTTTACATTCCGACATGCCGCCCACCAAGAACAACAGTTCTTTAATATTTTTACAAACATATTATAAAAAGTATAAAAAAACACATAAATAAGTAAAGTGAGTTGAAACACTTGGGAGGAACATATGGGGTTCATAACGATCTTAGCTAAAGTTTAACAATGACAACATTAGGTAGTTATTCAGTTAGTGGTAAAATACATATTCTAGAAGTTGGTCTTTTTATAAGGTTATTTTTACATCTGAGAGTAACTACGCGTGTTACATTGTCTAAACCAGGGTGTGTCTCAACCACTTGGCTGAGAAGCCATCTAGCTGGCGGTAAATCAGGCTCTTTAACCAGCACAACATCGCCTATTTTGGGCTCATTCGTTTTTTGAATCCACTTGTGCCTTTGTAAAAATTGATTGAGATACTCGTGGGACCAGCGACGCCAGAAATCCTGCAACATACGTTGGCATAATTGCCATCGTCGCAGTGTTGAGATCAGTTCCTTTTCATAACAACGATCTGGTGCTACTAGGAGTGGCTCTCCTACCAAAAAATGTCCAGGTGTCAAGGGCAGCGATTCCCCATCGTTGCTGATCCTCCATAACGGACGTGAATTGAGGCAGGCCTCAATTTGTGACAAGACCGTGATCATCTCTTTAAATGTGAGTGTGCTATTCCCTATCACGCGTTTCAAGTGGAATTTGCATGATTTAATTCCAGCTTCCCACAGGCCGCCGAAATTGGGAGCATAGGGTGGTATGGAATGCCACTCTGTTTTGTTACAAGCCATCCAATCCGCTATCTCAGGAGCTAGGCTTGTCTTTTCGGCATTAAAGAGATATTGTAGCTCCTTCGCTGCCCCCATGAAATTGGATCCGTTGTCACTGTACACGTCGCTACAGTGACCTCGCCTCGCCACGAACCTCTTGAAGGCAGCTAGGAACCCGGCCGTCGATAGTTCGCTAACTGCTTCGATATCGAAGCTTTTTCAGCTTTCGTAGCCATGCACACAAACAGGCAAATGTATCCTTTATATGATTTGTTTCCTCGACCTTTGGAAACGCGTATGTTGATGGGTCCCGCATAGTCGACCCCGCTGCGCACAAATGCTCTTGCCATGTTCACTCTGGCTGCGGGCAACTGTCCCATTAATTGAGTCCTTATGTTGGCTGCGTGTCTAACACAAGGGATACATTTCCGGACGTGTAATTTTACTAAATCTTTCAGTTCCTGTATACAAAACTTTGCCCGAATGTAATTCATCATTAACGCTATTCCCCCATGCAGAGTTTTATCGTGTGCATCGCGAACTAAGTTTTGTCAACCATGATGATTTAGGCAATAGTATGGGATGTTTTTGCTCGTATCCTATATTAGCGCTTTGAAGCCGCCCACCAACCCCGATTATTCCGGATCCATCCAGTTGCGGAGTAAAGGAGGTAAGTTGATTTTTCCTTTTCAATTTTCCCTTTTTAATGTCTTCAATATCTTCTCCGTAAGCTTCTTGTTGGCTCTTTTTTACCATAATTATCAATGCTTCCTCCAACTCAATTTTTGTCAAATGTGCGTGACCTTCCCTTTTGTTTTTTAGAAGTCTTCGGCAGTACGCGACAATCCTCAACAACTTGGTAAATAAAGAATACCTCGACCACAAATCATCGTCATTTTCATTTGCAGCAGGCATTACAGTTTCATGATCGATAGTCGTTGTCAATGCGCGAAGCGACGCGGACGCATTGATGAGTAATTAATTTATTAATTGCGAATTAGCGCGGCCCGGCCGCTGCTAACGATTTTTCACAATGAGCGAGCAACGTGCGCCCATTGTGAACGACTTTCTGGCCTATCTGCAAGAGAAACAAAAGTTGATGCGAGATGGAGCTATGGACGTGGAGACAGCTGTGCAGTTAAGTTCCTGGGCGTCGACTTTCACAGTCGATGACTTCTGTGCAGCTAAGCAGGTGCTGTGCCAATACTTAGGAATTGCTGGCACGTATGTTCCCCACCGGAGAGGGGATGAAACCGGCGAAAAGACCATTGGGGACATAAAAAAGATCCTAAGGGATTACGAGGACCGACTTCCGGAGTTTGTGAAGATGGGAGCTAGCCTGCCGTCTGTCTCTCCAGAGGACGTAGACGTTCGCAGCTTGTTGAAGGATATCGTGGCCCTGAAGACAAGTCTTGCGGAAGTAATTTTGAAATTTGACGCGGCCCAATTAACTATTGCCGAGCTACGCGACGAAGTCATCAGTTTGCGGAATAGCGCTCCTAATACTCGGTCAGCGGCGTCAAGTTTCAAGACCGAAGTCCGATCCGGCTCGTGCGTCGGGTCATGTTTACGTGTTGCTGACACCGCCACAAGTGTCGCACGCGCCGCTCCGCCGTCCGCGCCACCCCCGCGCGCCCGGCCGCCCCCTGTTTCGAAGCTACGTCAGCGTGCCTACGCCGATGTCGTCACCGGGCAGCAAGTCGCAGCTGACCGGGTCAACTCGCCCTCTAAGGCGGGTGAATTACGGGCTCCCAATAGGGAAATGTCCTCCCGCACCAGTGTAGATAAGGAGGGATTTACACTGGTCCAAAGGAAGAGCAAGGTGCGTAGGGCGCCTCGCAAGACTCTGGGTGGCATCGCCGAACCGGTTAATTCTGGTCTTCGGGTCGCAACTCCGTGTAAGGCGCTCTACGTATCGCGCCTGCATTACTCCGCCGTGCCTGACGACGTGGCGGAGTACGTCCACCGGAAGACTGGCCTCTCGCTGAGGGTGCAGCAGCTGCGGTCGCGCCACTACGTGCACTTCAGCTCGTTTGTGGTGCGCGTGCCGCGGCCGCTTCAAGACACTATCGCGAGTCCGGACTTCTGGCCGAAGGGCGTCGTGTTTCGACGGTTTCGGGGCAACCTGCCGAACCCTACGACGCCGGCTCAGACGACGCAACGGAGCCACGCAGTTGTGTCGCCTAAATCTAATTAATGTGTTTTTTTTTTTATATATTTCTATACATATTTTATTTTGTATACAATTTTTTTTTTATTGTATAATTTTAGTTTCATGACGCATTGGCGTTCTGCTGTAATGTCATGTAAACTTTTGTTTTTAATAAATAAATAAAATAAATAATATGATAAGCGTGTATTTTTCTTTGCTCTAATTCTGTGTTTAACAACTTTGTGTTGCTGTAGCTGATAATATCATGCTTTAACCACGTGGGCCCGTTCAACCAAAGATTAAAGGTGCTGAGCTCTGATGCCCCTCGACGCGCAATCAGCTGGATATTGTGTTCTGATCTTACATGCGACCATTGACTCCGGCTCATGGCTGTTAGGATTTCCGAACACCTATTCCCAATGAAAGTCTTCCATCTACTTGGATGACTGCTCAACCAGGCCAGAACTACTTCGGAGTCTGTCCAAGCATCTATGTTCGTCCGTTCTATGCTTAAAACTTCGGCCACTTCAATCAGTAATTTTGAAAGCAAGACTGCTCCGCATAGTTCCAGTCTAGGGATTGAAACTTGCTTTATGGGCGCAACTTTAGTTTTACCTGCAACTAAACTAACAAATATTTTCCCTTCAGTGTCTACAATGCGTAGGTATACTACCGAGGCAAATACAGCGTTGGGAGCGTCGCTAAACCCATGTAATTCCACTATTTTAGCATCGATTCTATGATTTGTCCAGCGTGGAAGTCTAAACCTAGTAAGCTCGGACAATTCCTCTCTATAAGCTAACCATGCTTCTAAAAGTGGTGATGGAAGCTCTTCGTCCCATTCGATGCCCGCCAACCAAAGCTTTTGTATTAATATTTTTGCTTGGACAATGCTAGGTGCTATCCATCCGAGCGGGTCGTAGAGCTTTGCTATGTCCGAGATAACTTTCCTTTTAGTTACAGGTGCAGTCGGAGAAGGTAGCTGAACCGCGTACGCAAACTCATCTCGGTTTCTATCACAGGTAAGTCCCAAGATTTAATTTACAGCTTCTAGCTTCATTTCAATTTTCTTAGGCTCCTCTTTCCCTGTTGTGCTTACCTTTATCTCCCGTAACATAGCTTTGTTGTTGCTCGACCACTTTTGTAACTCACACTGTAAGCCTTCCTTGCTTAACAACCTTTTCATTTGGTGATATATTTCTACAGCCTCTTTCTCTGACTGGCAGCCGGACATGAGGTCGTCCATGTAGAAGTCCTGTTGAACTCGTGATGCTGCCAAAGGAATCTTTTCTCTTTCATCGATGGCAACTTGGATCAAGCTCTTTACTGCCAAATAGGGTGCTGCAGATGTCCCAAAAGTGACACGAGTTAGCTTGTAGTCCCTTATAACATCATCCATATTTTTTCTCCAAAGGACCCGTTGATATTTCGTATCTCTCTCATTTACTATCACCTGCCGATACATCTTCACGATGTCCACTATGAAACAAATTGGATACATTCTCCATCTCATTATTATGTGACGTAGATCTGATTGCAACGTCGGCCCTACGAGAATGTCATCATTCAAGGACACCCCGTTTGTGCCCCTGCATGACGCATCGAACACTATACGAACCTTTGTAGTATCCTTATCTTCACGCACTACGGCATGATGAGGTAAGTATAGTCCTTCTTCCTTTGATTCCT
Organism: Thaumatotibia leucotreta; assembly: GCA_025490895.1. NCBI lineage: Eukaryota > Metazoa > Arthropoda > Insecta > Lepidoptera > Tortricidae > Thaumatotibia > Thaumatotibia leucotreta. The sequence goes on from JALPQI010006378.1 coordinate 5,166, forward strand.
TTTCCGATAAGAGTTTCATGTGATTTAATTCCTCGTATTCATGAAACACCTTTCCATATTCTTCTTTCAGATGCTGATCCCTTTGGAGTCTCCGCTCCAGTGAGTGAAATCTCCTCAAAGCAATATCTCTGGATCCTCCTTCAAGGCAAGCTGGCTTCTCGTCCCGAAATGGAAGCCTAACTATGTAACGTCCGCTCTCATCCCGTGCGGTTGTTGCGTGATAAATCTCCTCACATCTTTGCTCGTCAGGTGTTAATATCCTAGATTTGTTGCTAGGTTCTGATTCCAGTTCCCAAAATGACCTAAGCAACTGTTCCACCTGAGTGTGCATGCTCACTGGCGTGCAGGAGATGCTTGTATGTGACCCTACTTGACCGCTCAACATCCAACCAAGAGAAGCGTTTTGTGCCACTGTAGTCTCCACGGGCGGACACTTGATTAGTCCTGTTTCTATAATTCGAGCGTGAACTTCTGCTCCTAGTAACATATCAATTTTATTGGGAGTGTGGTACTCTGGATCTGCAAGCTGGATTCGTTTCAGCTCTGACCAAGAAGCAAGAGATACCTTTGCTGACGGTTGACATGAAGCTACCTTGTCAAGAACGTATGCTGTGACTCTGAGGACGTAGCCGGGGTTGATCCGTGATGTAATCGTAGCCTGCACCGTGGACTTCGCTACGACATTTGGTTTTCCTCCCAATCCCGTGACGAGAGCCTTGACAGGCGTTTTTCTTAATCCCAGTAACTGAACCGCCGCTGAGGTGATGAATGAAGCTTCTGAGCACTGATCTATCAGTGCTCTCATCCAGTGGTGTTCTTCCTTATCCCATGATTTTGCCTTTACAACAGCGGTAGCCAGTAGCACCTGCTGCGTAGCTTCGCTTACGAAGTGATTCGCGATATTAATAGTACTCGCAGTGGATTCTTCCCCCAAGTTTGTGACCTGTTGTGTGTATACCTGTGCCATAGATCCGGATGGCTCGTTGTCGTTGAATGTTTGCTTCTCGCCCTTCTGATGCAACAAGGAATGGTGCCTTCTGTGACATATCTGACAATTTTTGGTAATTTTGCAGTGCCTCACCGAGTGATTGCTGCCTAAGCAATTGAAACACAGCCCGTTGGTTTGAACAAAGTTACGCTTAACATCTACATCTAAACCAACAAAATCTTTGCAATTTATTAACCTGTGCTCACCCTTACAATAATTACAATTTCCACTCTGGGAAACGTGAAGAGTATTAACTCTTTGCACTTGAGACCCTTTGGCTTGGTTGAAATTTCCCTTGTAATTATGCTGGTTGTTAGGATTTCTAGGCTTAAGAATAATACCTGATTTGGGTTTCAAGAATTCCAAGGAGTAGTATCTGGTTAGCAAAAAGTCTTTAAATTGCTCTAAAGTCGGTAATTCTTCAGATAAGGACACAGACTCCCTAACCTTGCATTCCCAGGATTTCCGACTTTCAGGGTCTAGCTTATGACTAACAATGTAGATAACTATTATATCCCAAGTACTAGTATCGATTTTAAGACTAGCCAAAGCGTGCAATGTTTCCGTTGTACAATCTAATAAATTTTTAATATCAGTGGCGGACTCAGTCAGGAGTGTTTTTTGAGCAAAAAAATCGGTTTAGGATACAATTTCCTAAGTATTGCTTATTCATGTTGTATCGACTCCCTAACTGGTTCCAGCACTGTTCGTAACTTTCACTCGAAATAGGTATGTGTCTCAGTAACTGTTCCGCTTCCCCTGTCAAATGGGCCTTCAGATAATGTAGCTTCTGAACATTATCTACGAGTATATCTGGTGTAGACTGTAGACGGTGAAATGGGAGTAGAGATGAAGGGATAGTAGAAATGACAACAAGTAAGTATAGGAGAAAATAGCTATAGCGGCCGCGAGGACGACAGCGTGTGTCTATGACAGAGGTCAATGTGCAACTGGTTTGGTTTAAGGTTCGACACAAGGTAATGAATAACTAGGTAAGCATCTACATATATAGTATTGCATGTCGCTCGCGTTCACTATTCAAAGCGTAAGTATAGATTTATTTATATAGGTATAAGAACTAGGTTTACAATATTATAGAAAATAGGTAAGTACTAACAAGGTAAGTTTCTAATATATGTGTAATATTAGGTTTAAGTTATTTATGTTTCAGAGCCGAGAGCCATCATCATCGTCTGTCGTCTACAACCTCCCGCCCAGTGCTGCTTCGGCAGTACTCACACTGGTAGGCGTACAATGCGAGCAGCTGGTCTCACTAATACGCGGGATTTTGTTTTCACATGGACTGCCCGCACTCTTCCATCTTTGCCAGGACATACTTCTTGTATGAGTCCGCGCGTCCAGTGGTTGCGGGGAGCGTTAGGGTCGGCTATGAGCACTAGGTCACCTACTTGTAAGGCGCGGCAGTCGTCGTGCCATTTCTGACGTGGCAGCATTGTAGGTAGAACCTCTTTAACCCATCGGCTCCAGTACATATCTGCCAATCTTTGGGATATACGCCATTGTCGTCTCAAGAAGAGGTCTGAGTCATCAAATGTTCCCATCAGCGGTAAATTTGATGAGGATCCAAGTAGGAAATGGTTAGGTGTCAATCCTTCTGGGTAGTTAGGCTCAACTGAGACATGAGTTAACGGTCTACTATTTGCCATGTTCTCAGCCTCTGCTAAAAGTGTAAGTAGTACCTCTTCACGTGGAGCTCTCTCCTTCAAGGTCACCTTCAAGGTTGTTTTAATCGTGCGAATGATCCTTTCCCAGGCGCCTGCCATGTGCGGGCTCGCAGGAGGTATGAAATTCCATGTAACTCCTCGATTGGCAGCGTAGGTCACAAGTAGTGACTCATCTAATTCTTCCGCGGCCAACTTAATTTCTGTACTGGCTCCTCTTAAGTTAGTCCCATTATCCGAAAAAAGTTGATTAGGCCATCCGCGTCTTGCAGCCATTCTTCGTAAGGCTAAAATTAATGAATCTGTGCTCAGTGAATGGACTAGTTCTATGTGAACCGCTCGTACCGTTAAACAGGTAAACAACACAGCGTAACGCTTTTCTCGGCGTCGGCCAACTGTAATTTCTATAGGGCCAAATAAATCCAGACCGGTGTTAGAAAAAGGCCTTTGATGGTGTGCCATCCTGGCTTCGGGAAGCTCGCCCATACGAGGAATTTCCGGTTGAGCCTTCCGAATTCTACACGTCATACACCTGGCGGTCACGTGCTTCACTGTCGGTCGCATACGAATAATCCAGTATTTTTGTTTCAGTTCGTTCACCACCATCTCTTGGTGGCCATGAGCAGCATTTTCGTGATAAAATTTTACTAATAATCTGGTTACGTAATTTTTCCCGTCCAAAATTATAGGTCGTTTCATTTCAGGAGCTATGTCAACTGCACCGTCGATTCGGCCTCCAGCTCTCATGAGACCCTCTTCGTCCAGGTATGGAGCCAAGGTGAATAATACAGGTAAGCTATTTTTATTTAATGTTTTTTCTTTATTGAGCACGTTAATCTCCGCGCCAAACGACTGTAACTGTGAATGTCTCAATATTAAACATTCTGCGCGTGCCATAATTGCGGATTCACATGTATCTAATTTTCTTATCTTGTTTATGAATTTCAGGACAGCGGCGGTAGCACGAACAAGGCGCATCCACGAAGAAAATCTCTCAGGATCCGGTATAGCGATATTTGTAGCCTCATGTTGCACAAACAATGCGACCTCCAAGTCGTCTTTATTTAATTTTGGGATTAAAATATCCTGTGGCCATTGATCTTCCTTATTATACAAAAATGCAGGTCCTTTAAACCACTCGCAATCAGCGCGTAATGTATATTGCGTTTTTTTTGTAGCTATGTCAGCGATATTCAAATGCGATGGAACATACCGCCATTCCAAGGAACTGGTGAGCTCGTCAATTTCCCCAAGTCTGTTAGCGATATATTCTTTATAATTGCGGTTATGATTTTTAATCCAATGCAACACACAAGATGAATCCGTCCAGAAGTAGGTACGGTCGCATTTTATACGGTGCTCGTCCTTTATTGTCTTAGCTAGGCGCGCCGCAATCAACCCGCTTTCTAATTCCGAGCGCGGTATTGATAATCGTTTCATTGATGAAATTCTGTTTTTGCATGCGATAAGGGACACGCACACATCTCCGTTTGCATTCACACGCCTCCAGTATGCAACAGCTGCGAACGCGGTCGGCGCTGCGTCACAGAACAAATGAAGCTCCAAAACTATAGTTGTCTCTTTCGCACTTGGGATGCGTTGCGAAGACGAAATAAAATACCATCTAGGTATGTTGAGATTCACAATACTTTTTAGGTCAGTGATCCAGTCTTTAAATTCGATAAATAATTCTTCGGTTATTTTATCATCCCACGAAAGGCCGGTCTTCCAAATCGACTTAAGTAATATTTTTCCTTTTATTGTTACAGGTGCCAATATTCCATAGATATCGTAAATAGACATAGTAATTCGTAAAACTTGACGCTTGGTAGGTATTTTCTGAAATTTCAGGATTTCTTCAGGTATATTTTTAAACGTCACGTCGACTGCTAGCGTGTCTTTGGCTGGGTCCCATAACAATCCCAACGTTCGCTGAGTTTTGTTTTCGCCATCCACCAGCAAACTTTCTCCATTAGTGCTTAATTGGTCTTTAGGTAAATGCGACAAAACCTGTTTATTGTTACTTGTCCAGCCACGTATCTCGAATCCTCCAAATTTATGTATGGCAGAAACATCATCAATTATATTTATCGCTTCGCTTTCCGTGGGCAACGAGTCTATGAAATCATCTACGTAATGGCTATGCATAATAGCACGTACGGCGTTAGGCTTCGTTTCGGTAAATTGTTGAGCGTTCTTATCTCTTATGAATTGTGCAATGAATGGACTGCACAATTCATAAGAGATAAGAACGCTCATCATCGTCTGTCGTCTACATCTGGATTCTTGTGAATCAGTGAGGTGAATAAATCTCGAAAGCTGGTCCACTCCGTATATTTCCCCGAAAACGTTGGTATGGTGATTTTAGGTAACTTCACATGAGTTGATTTTGAGACCGACTGAGTCGAACATAGGGGACTTACAGCACTACTGGTATGCGGCGTTAACTTTCTTAGCGCGCTCTTCAGTTCACATTTATAATCCATATACAATTCATTTGCCACACCGTATAAATCATCCTTGATGTACATTGAGGTTTGCAATAGTTCAATGTCTGGCATCATCAGAATCTGGGTATGTACCTGAGAAAACTGTTGCCAGAGTTGTTCCAAGTTTTCCAACCTCGTTTCGACGTATGCAATAGTAATACGGTCTTTAGGCGACTTCTTAAAGTTAGTAAATGCATTACTAATGCGATTCCTTTTATCCACTTGAAGATTAATACTTGTTTCCATTTTGCTCATTTTTGTGAAATATTATAAGTCGCTGATGAATTGCTCAAGAATTTTCTAAGTCCCAGATTACGAACTTGATCACAAGTGTCCCACGTTCAAACTCGAAAATTTTACAAGTGTTTGTTAAGACGACATTTTCTAAGTCCAAGTGCAGTCTCGAAAAAATTACAAGTGTTTGAATTTCTGAGCAAAATTGGGCATAGGTTCCCCGTCGGATCTCTTTTTCTTCAACTATTCTAAGTCCTAAACACTTGTAAATATCAACTCAAATTCATCCAAAAATTTGACAGTTCTTTATCCAAATATGATTTTGACAGTTGACAGTTCCAAGTTATGACACTTCCACAGATAAATAATAATGTACTCACAGTTTTGTCTTCATTCACTTCACTTGTCCCATGTACCGTAGTTTAAATTTCCCGCCAAGTTGTTCGCCAGTGACGTCACTCAAGGTCACAGCGCTGCTGTCTCCGTCGATTTCAATAGTCTGCTGCCGCTCCTGGGAGACTGCACCCTCGACAACAATCAGTTGCCACTTGGTGCAGGAAAGCACTAAGAAGTATATTTAGGTATATACTTATGGCCCACGGTACATCCCGGTTCGTTTCGGACCAAATTATAGTACCCCTAATAACGATCAAAAAGGGCACCCTTTCCTTGATGAATGAAACTTCCAGTCACAAACAAAGTCGTATATTAGGCACAAATTGGCCACAGAACTTATAGGTAACAGTCATGTCGACATTTCGTTAGCGCGATACAGAAATCGTAATGCTCGGTACAGCGCCATCTATTGGGATTTACATGACCATTTAACCCTTCAATTAAGTATGTTACTTAAAGATGGACTGTAGTTACTGTATATATTAAAGGGTCAAATTGTTTACATTCTGACAATTATACTGGGTCATAAAGAAAGGACAACTCACAACACAACAACACGACATTATACCTATTTCTAAAAATGTTTTATATTACAAAATATACGTAACTCGTTCGCTCAAATGGCGGCACAAAGTGCGAAAAACTAATTTATTTGATCAGTTTTTTTTTCAGGTATTGTCGTGTTGGTATTTGGTGGTATGGCTAGATTTTACTTAGTTAAAAAAAACTACGCGTTTCAATAGTATTTTTGTTTCGGACTAATTATTATCCAGGTTATTATCTGTGTCAATGTTAAAAAACAGTATAGCAGTCAAAAACATTATCATCTTTGTTTCCAGCTATGCTATTCTCTTATTCACACATTCGACGCTGCGTTCATCAACGAGCTCGACGACGAGACAGCCTTCACTTCGACGTCAAGCGCAGCGCTGCGAAAAACGGTATTCACTAACGTAGAACAGCTCGTCGTCGAACTGTAGGCGGTATCTCTCGACGCTGTGTAGTTCCAGCTCACTCTGCATTTGTCACCGAGCGCTAGTGTCATTTAAAGTACATTAGTGAATACCATTTTTAGTCTCGACGCTGCCGCAGCGCTGATAGCAAGGCGGTTTCCTTAGTGAATAACACTGCAGGTCCTACTTAACCTTGTTTCACTATAGCTGCTATAAATTGTAATGCCAATGTAAAATAAAAATAAAAAATGGCTTAGAAGTTAATAATGACAAATATTATGCTGTAAATGTAAATAAACGAATAGAAAAAAAGAACGAAAAAAAAATTTCAGCACGGCTACAATTGGTCTTATACTTAGTCAGGTTCTGACATGTTGGCATGCTGCCATTATATAAGGTCCTAATTTATTAGTTGCAGATATTTTAACACATGATACTTTACATTAAAATAATTAACTATAAATATAAATTAAGAAATATTTTCATGTAACATTTTTGATTACATTTAAAAAAAAAATATAATTTCGTCTAAAAAAAATCATCATGTGCATTATCACATGTCACAATAACAAGCTGTCTGTCATGTCATCAAACGACACAATCCAACGAAAAATAACATGACACTGACAATCAAGTATTTTATTTATCGACACGAAGTGGCCAGTTCCAGTTAAGTGGTACATAAAAGAGGTACTAGAATCTGTTCAATGAGTTTTCATTTAATAATCACATAAACAGGGTGTTTTTACGTAGCAAATTTGTTTTACAGTTTTCTCCAAAAAAACATCATAAAAGCTATAATGTTTCACAGTTTAATATACTCCAGAGATCGAGTACTATCAGCTGTAAAAATATCTGCATCTAATAAATTAGGACCTTATATAAACGGAAGGCAGTGTTAGTACATTATTACCCGTAAATAGTTCCTTAGCCGGGTGATCATGGGGTTTCCTTGATATGATACGCAGTGCCCGTTTTTGTATTTTGAATACTTTATCTCGATTAGCAGCCAAGCCCCAAAGGTCAACACCGCGGATCAGTATCGAGTGGAAGTATCCAAAATAGGCCTTCCTCAAGTTTTCCGCTGATAGGGTGGGCGCGAGCCTGCTCAAGGCGAAGCACGCCGACGAGAGCGAATTGCACAACTGATCAATATGAGCCGACCACGTAAGACCAGAGTCAATGAAGTATCCAAGATATTTAGTGAGGCTTACTTGTGGAACTTTTATATTATTTATTTTGATATTTAGTTGCTCTACGTCAGTTCGCCTCAACCTAAAATGCACGATGTTGGTTTTTCCCAGATTGAGAACCATTCCATTTGCAGAGAACCACTTATCTAACTCTACCATACCATGGTATGACTCAATTTTGACTATTCTAGCAGTATAATAATGCTAATTTTAACGTTTAACTAAAAACAATTGTATGCCCTTTTACATATATCTTTACATCATACATTTCTCAAAATTCATTACATTTATATAATTGTTCTGACTATTAGAGACTTCATCTCTAGTTAATGTACTATATCTATATTTATATTAAATCAAATTTATGTTTCGTTTTTAATTAATGCATGTTAGCTGTAAGATGTTATAAAACTATTATTTGAAAAAAGAAAGTCCCGCTGAGTTTCTTGCCGGATTCTTCTCAGGCAGTGGTGTAGGGTTAGAACCGGAGGTAGTTTTTTTTTCTCTCATTCGCTATTTAGTTTAACGATTCAAAAGCGCTCGTTGCTGGGCCTAATTGAATAAAGAATATTTTGACTTTGACTTTGACGTTCAATCATCTCTGGTTTCCGCGTTTACTATGATACATGTATCATCTGCATAAATAACATATTCCGGCTCAGATGATGCAGAGGTAACATATCGTTGATAAACATGAGAAATAGGGTGTTTCCCATACTTGAACCTTGGGGTACCGCGCAGTCGTCGACTGGCTCTAGTAGGGTGTTTGTGATAAATAAATACCCTCGAATGCCCTCGCCGGGGTTCGAACCCGGAACCTCCAGCTTCGTAGACAGGGTCACTACCAACTAGGCTACAGAGGCTGACATAATATAAAACATAATAGAAAACATTTTTAGAAATAGGTACAATGTCGTGTTGTTGTGTTGTGAGTTGTGAGCATTGTCCTTTCTTTATGACTCAGTATAATAATTAGCCCATTATTAAACTCTTACACTACTTAAGACATTTACTACACGTTTTGACAAATATGTGTTATTATTATTATTATTTAGTATCCAACAACACGGTTATAAGAAACCTTGTTTAGCGAGGACGTCGACTCATACAATAATGTTTCTGGTTTTTCACTATGAATTTCCATGCCACCTAATAAATTGTATAATGAGTTAATAAAATTAGGTATAAAATGGAGTTAACTTCTACATTTATTTTATGAAATATACTTTTTAAGTACCTACTCTGTTTTATCTACTAAACTTAGTATTTTTTCTTGATGTTGCTCTAGATAAACATACATTTACACGAAAAATATATACGAAAATAAAAAAAAGTATCACACACCCCTTTCATATCATTTTGATTATAAAAAAAGTGAATATAATTGACCTATTTAATTAAACAAAACATGTCCTATATTGAGGTGAATTATTAAAAAAATAGAAACATTAAAAATTACGTTTACGGTAACTCCTCACGTTTTTGTTCCGTGACAACATGTCATTTTATACTAACAAATTAAATTTTACATTATGCATAAAATTTACCGAAAGCACTTGTCCGTCTTTTTACTCGGAGGTGCGGCATAGTAGTATGAAAAAAACGGGATGATTGGCTTGTGCACTTGTCCGTCTTTTTACTCGGAGGTGCGGCATAGTAGCATGAAAAGTCAGTCGACAGACATAAAAGTCAGTGCAATTCCAGACACAGTGCACAAGCATTAACACATTTTTCATAGCTGTCATCTCGGATCGGAAAAATACTGTCCGGAATGGGGAAAAGTAAAATGTCGGACGGTAAAATTACGTATAGTGCACAAGCTTTTAGGCGATTGTGCACCACAATGAATTTTACTGTCCGGCAGACCGAGTTTTCATGGTCGGAAATGGCATGGAAAAAACGCATGATTGGCTTGTGCACTTGTCCGTCTTTTTACTCGGAGGTGCGGCATAGTAGTACGAAAAAACGGATGGTTGGCTTGTGCACTTGTCCGTCTTTTTACTCGGAGATGCAGCATAGTAGTACGAAAAAACGGATGATTGGCTTGTGCATTTGTCCGTCTTTTTACTCGGAGGTGCGGCATAGTAGTATGAAAAAAACGGATGATTGGCTTGTGCACTTGTCCGTCTTTTTACTCGGAGGTGCGGCATAGTAGTACTAAAAAACGGATGATTGGCTTGTGCACTTGTCCGTCTTTTTATTCGGAGGTGCGGCATAGTAGCATGAAAAGTCAGTCGACAGTCATAAAAGTCAGTGCAATTCAGGACACAGTGCACAAGCATTAACACGTTTTTCATAGCTGTCATCTCGGATCGGAAAAATACTGTCCGGAATGGGGAAAAGTAAAATGTCGGACGGTAAAATTACGTATGGTGCACAAGCTACTATATACATTTAATGGCGTGGCATATCGGACTGTAAAAAACCGGACTGCCGGACGGTAAAAGTCAGTGTAGTGCACAAACGCCCTTTTTCTTGCAATTCCTCGCGGCATATTTTTTTATATTCGTTGACACTTCTCGCGGCCCAAAGACGACTAAACAGTCAACTAGCCGCACTGTCTTACTTTGCGGCTTAAGGTACACTCGGGTAAGATCGGACTATTTTTTGGCGAGTTGAAAGGAAGTCACAAAAAATATCATAAATTTATTCTCACTAACGTTTACCGGCAGATGTGTGATGTACGTGATAAAACAGAAATCAAGCTTCAATATAAATTTACTTGGTGCAGCTCAACCGAATAGCTTAGGAGTAATCGACACTCAAACTAGCACAATTTTTTTTCAAGACACACCCCACCAAAAACCTTCTTGGCTAAGATCGGACTAATATCTAATTTTAACTCTAAAGTAAGGAGATGAAGGTGCATAGCTTCCTGTTAAAGATCGGACCTCCAAAAATTCTCGAAAAAAATCACTTTTTTTTAAACGTTCATAGCTCACGACTGATGCGGCGTAGCGGTTGCTACATACAAGCGAGAGGGGCGGGGTGAAATGGGGTCATGCATGATATTGCCAGTGAGGAAAAAATACTAGTATTTTAGTAGTTATTGCGGTCATCCGATCTTACATTAGATCCGATCTTAGCCGGGTGTACCTTATTTATTGTGCCACTTTTTCTGGCTGATTGTGTATCCCGATCCCGTTATTATTGTATATCTATGGATGTGACGTTTAAATTAAAACAGTCTTTCTTTATTGTTTATTATACTGGGATTAAATACATCATTGAATTATTCCTATGAAAGAAAACAACATACAAGTAAGGGTTTCTTTATAAATATTGGATGTCATATACCAAAGAAAAATCGACCAAGATCGCCAATGTCCGAGGTGGGAATCGAACTCACGTGCTCAGCTTTCGCGGCTGATGCCTGCACCGCTCGGCCACTCCTTTGCAACCTCCAGTCAATTTTCTCGAGTATATGCAAACCCTTACAAGGCTAGACGACTTTGACCATACCTCTAAGGGCAAGTACTACATGCATGCACCTCCTATCAGAATACTTTTCAGTTTTATAGAATAGCTAGAGAGTTGGTGCTGACATCTATTGAAGTAGTTGTGAAAATAAAAAACATTTCTTCAATTTTATTTACTGGTAAGAGTATAATATTGTTTTAGTACTATGTGTAGTTAAAAATTACATTATTTTTTTTTTATTTCATTTACCGAGTGTAAGATCATTGTACAGGGTGGAGATTATTATTGGGTCAGTGAGGGCAGCTACCAGATCCAGAGTAGCTACGTGAAGATGGTCTTAGAAGACGTTCCCTCAATTTTAAATTAATAAAGATTGGCGTGTACAGATTTTGAAAAAACATACAGGGTGCGAGAAAAATGGTAATTTTGGTAATTTTTTTATTATGCCGATCGATCCTGTTTCTGTTCAGTTAAAAGTTAAATGAAAAATTTTCATACAAAATGTATGAAAATTTTTCATTTAACTTTTATGAAAAATTTTTTTGTTAAATTTTGTTATGCCAATCGATTCCATTCCTATCCAGTTATCAGTACCAAAATTACATTTAGGAAACTAGGTATGTCAGATTTTTTCCTATAAGTCATTTTGGAATAACTGTTTTACAGTGATGGTAAGTTTTACTAGTATTTAGATGTTTATTCGCAACATTATACAGATGTCTAGATAAACTTGAAAATTGCTTTCTTGCAAATATGGTTCCAGTTTTTGACACTACAACAACCACATCCTTCCTTGTTTTATTGATTATGCTAGGATCATATGGCAGTGACCTATGCATTTTCAAGACCATACAGTTTATGTAAAGTTGTCTAACGGAAAGGAGGCTAGATAAAGTATAAAGTAGGTCTGTAGAGTATCTTCTTTTTTTATGATACATTACCTTAATTAAGCCACGTTGTGACCTTTCCACCTGCAAGTGTTTGGTCTTTGCTGCCCCACCCCAAACAGGAATGCAATATATCAACATCGATTGAACCAAGGATACATAAATTTCTTTTAACAGATCCCTATTTACTATGCACTATACTATGCTTACAGGGATAAGTTCGCCTTTGTACCTGTCAAATTCTTTGTAAAAATGTGTATTTTGCCTGTGTTTTGTGTACAATAAAGAATTTACATACATACATACTATGAAAAAAAAGAGAGATATACATTTACTATGAAAAAAAAACATTTCCGCGTAGCTACTTCGGAGTTTGGACCTGGTGCTGCCCTCACTGACCCAAAAATAATTTCCACCCGGTATATTTCTGTCCTAAACAATTGTTGGTTCATGCTCAGTTTGTGCTTGGCGGCCTGTCGATTTGGTTAGGCGCCACCGAACTGCACCTCCTCAACGGCGGCATCACCTCCGGTATCTTAAGGAGGTGTACGTATCACTATTATAACGTTTTTTGGTATAATATTAATAATAATAATAAGCCTGATATCGTGCTGGTAGATCGGTCGCAGCGCCGGGCTGTGCTCGTCGACGTCACCATCCCCCATGATGAGAATCTCGTGAAGGCCGAGAAGGACAAATCCAGTAAGTACCTAGACCTGGCCCACGAGATAACCGCCATGTGGGATGTTGACTCGACGATCATAGTCCCGATAGTCGTTACAGCGAACGGTTTAATAGCGAAGAGTCTCGACCAACATCTTAAGAGTCTCTCGCTAGATGGCTGGATCAAGGGTCAGATACAGAAGGCGGTAATCCTGGACACGGCGCGGATAGTCCGTCGGTTCCTCTCTCTGCGACCTTAACCACCGGCAGCTTGGGCCCGCTCCGTTGCCGGCGGCACCCTAGGTTAGGTTTTTTTTTAATGTGTTTATATGTTTTGTATTGGTTTTGTATGTTTTATTGTATTTTACTTTTATAATCATATTATGAAAATACCTTACCTAAGAATAGTAATAAATAAAGGAAATAATAATAATACAACAGCAAATTTCTCCAGAGGGCCTCTACGTGTTGGATCTGTATCCCCACGCAAGCCTATCAAAAGACTGGGATTTATACACCCGTGATGAAAGAGAGATACAATAATAATAATAATTTACCGGCATTTGTACGATATTTTTTACCATCTCGTCATGGAAAAATTGCCCTTTCGATCGTACAATTTCATTCAAGGGAACAAGGGACGACAACGAAAAGACATTGCCTCTGATTTGTGCCGGCCACAGAGAACCCCCTAGGTGGTTGGTCTGTGGTGCCGGCATACAAATGTCAAAATATCGACCCTTAACATGAACAACGCTGCATCCCAAGACACTACCTTGTTGTAATTATTTGTCAGCCTCCGTAGCCTAGTTGGTAGTGACCCTGCCTACGAAGCTGGAGGTTCCGGGTTCGAATCCCGGCGAGGGCATTATTTGTGTATTTATTTATCACAAATATTTGTTCCTTGGTCATGGCTGTCTATGTATTTAAGTATCTATATGTATCTATCTATTATATATATCGTCGCCTGGTACCCACATCACAAGCCTTAATTGAGCTTACCGTGGGACTAGGTCGATTTGTGTAAGATGTCCCAAGATATTTATTTATTTATTTATTTAATTAGAATTCTAACAATGAAGCACAAGAATTGTAGGCGCGTATTAGTTTGGATAACAGCGTTGTTCGTGATAAGTATCGATAATTATTGCTAAAAGTTCTTAGAGAGCGGATTTCAGGTAGCGATTCAAAGATTAATATGAATATGACTGTCATAAATTTATTATTATTTTACACACAAAAATAATGTATTGACACGATGAATAGCCATCCAGCTTGAGAGGTTTTGGGAATGGTTTGATACAGTCATTGGGATCTGTGTCCCTAAATTTGTCGGTTGACGGAGTAGATGCCACTCAGTCAGTCAGAGTTCAGAGTTGTCAGTGCAGAGTTGTTCAAGATCACCTGTTAGATAAACCTTTGTTAGTGGGACAATCTTTTTCTGAACAACCGCACATCATAGTGGTGAAAGACGCGAATAGATTACAATTTCACAACATAAGCATTTAGATACCTGACGTCGACGACGACAGCGATCGTTCTGTTAGGGTTAGATTTAACAACCATAGCATTTTATACGGTGTAGCAAGTGTCAAAGCTGTATCAGAGCCTAAGTTTACTAGGGATATATTGTTAAGCACTAAAGTGATAGGAAACCCGAATCAACAGTTTGTGATATGTGGAGGAGCTTACCCTGTTAAAAATAGGTGTCTTAATGTCATAATTACACCATGTAGTGCTCCATGTACATTGCACAAAAATGCGATATTTTCTCGTGGGGATAGGGTGGAAGTAGTCAATCGTATAATACGAGTAACACCCTCAGCTGTAAGACCGTTGCCTACCGAGAGGTTAAATTCTGAATTGAAGGGCGCTAGCGCTAAACCCATAGATATTGATCAGATAAGTTTGGGCAATACGGTGACGGAAGGAGATAAGATGAAATTGATCAATTTACTCGAACGATATAAACATTGCTTCGCGTCTGACCTGCCAGATCTAGGTTACTCGGACTCCACTACTATGACTATCGAACTAAATAGCCAACGCCCGGTGGTATATAGACCGTACAGGTTATCATACCACGAACGGACCAAGTCCGAGCCATGATAAAAGGAATGTTAGAGGCAGGGATAATACTAGAGAGTATTTCCAGTTATGCCAGTCCAATTTTTTTTGTCAAAAAAAGATGGTAAAGTTCGCCTCTGCGTTGACTATATATAATGTTAAACTCCGTAACCGAGAAGGAGAGGTACCCAATGCCAATAATAGAAGACGAAATAGCGAGACTTTCAGGCCAGGCCTGGTTTGTTATTCTCGACTTAATGTCGGGGTACTACCAAGTACCCATCTCTGAACAGTCAAAACCACTAACAGCGTTTGTGACACCGGTCGGCCAATATGAGTTTGCCGCATGCCGTTCGGTCTCGCAAACGCACCCGCAATATTCCAGGGGATGATGAACCAGGTTTTAGGTCCAATTCGATTCGATAAAACTACTGTCTATATAGACGACTTATTGGTGTTTGGCAAAACTCCTCAGGAGTATCTAGATCGGTTGGAGGAGATCTTTCAACTTTTAGAGAGAGCTAACCTGAAATTGAGAGAGGGCGCTGGCGTTGCGCCGCCATGACGTTCAAGAAATACACTCGCGATTTTATAAGATTTAAAAATAGTTAAAAGTGATAGAAGTGCCGTATTATGCGATAATTTTATAGACAATGAACACAGTGACGAAAAAAACTAAAAAACACAGTGCAAAAGTAATGAACATTTTTGCTATGGACAAAATAGTGAAAACAAAAGACTATAACGGTAAATTCCAAAGTTCCAACTTCCAACTGAGCTGAACGTGAACGCCAGCAAATCCAGCAGCCAACAATAAACTTAGTGAATTTGACTATAATAGTGTGTGTTTTTTGGTATCTACCAATTGAAGTGCAAAAACTTAAAGACAAAGTGAATAACAGTGACTTTTTTATACCCACTACCCCACACATGCTAAACATCCAAATCCCGACGAAATTAGAGACTGGAATTTTATTGTGACATAAATAATAATTAATAACTACAAAAAATTGGAATAATAATTTGATAATCTTAGACATTAAAATAATTAAAACAAAATACTGATACTAAAATAATTAAAGAAAATAATTAGTCAAGTGCAACACAACGCCATCTATCAACTACTACTAGTCATACAACCACATCCCGCTCCTGGCTCTATGTCGACGTCTATAGAACCCTACGGAAACACTCACCCGGCAGCGCCACCTATCGTACTTGTCAGAAATTAATCAATAACTGCTTCACGGCAGCTCGTACGGTAAAACAGTCAAATTGAATCGTATCAGACAGCGCCACCCGCTACGAACTAAGTTACTCTGTCGGTACAGCAGAGCAAAGCCAAGGTAAACAAACATACTGTCAATCATGGAGGAAATGAGATATTTATTAAAATCTATTCAAGAACAGCAGCTAAAACAAAGCGAAGAAATTAGTGGCCTGGGAGAAACGGTTGCACAAAAAGTGACAGAAAGACTTGACAAAAGACTCGCCTTCATCGAACAAAAACAATCGGACCTGGAAAACAAGATCGAACTACAAGATAACCAAATTGAAAAATTAGAACGTCGACTAAGACAGAGAAACATCGTTTTGTTTGGATTGGAAGAGAAGGAAAGAAGTTATTTTGACTTAGAAAAAAACGTACTTCAACTTATTAACTACACGATGAGAGTGGAATGTTACGAAATAGACCTAGAAGCGGTAAGAAGAGTTGGCAAAAAGGGAAACAAAGTTAGGCCTGTTATCGTGACATTCACAACGCTTGGTAGAAAAATACATGTCCTGCGGAATAAGAAAAAATTAGAAGGAACAAAATGTTACATAAAAGAAGATTACACCGAAAAAGTGCTAGAAAAGAGAAAAATTCTTCAGGAAGAGGCAAAGACAGAACGGGACAAGGGCAACAAGGTTATAATTAGGCAAGACAGGCTTATCATATTAAAAAACAAGGAGAAACCGAACCACGATAAAGTAAAGCACAAAAACGACACCGATGATAATTTCCACAATAGAGAGAAGCACACAAACAACATTGAACATGACAGAGAGAAGCTCACAAATGACACAGACTGTAACCAGAAGAAAAGAAATATTAACTCAATATACTCACCCCCACATCAGACTGCAGACAAGGAAAACACCCCCCCAACACCAATATTAAACCCACAGGCCACCAAGCGAAATAAATATACAATTGCAGACTATATGACGGCTCCAGTCAGTTCTACAGCCAGCACAACCAACGCATCATCAGTGGGAAGATCACCTACATCAGTGCAAAGACTAAATTCAATAGTGCAAACAAAAAATCCACCAGTGTATACACCAACAACGCCAGTGCATCAAAATGACAGCATTCCAAAAAATGTATGACGAGAACCCCTCTTCGCCTCCCACCACGGTTGGTCACCGAGGGAGCGCTAGACCACCACCCTCCAAGGACACATACTCAACCACCACAACCTATCAACTTACTAGGTAAGACTAGCATAACACCTACTATGCAAGAAATTAGAAGTAACCAGCAGAATAGACTATACATAGGCACATACAATGTCAGGACACTTCGAACATATGAACGACTACTGGAGCTTTCTGAAGCTCTAGAACTAATAAAATATGATATTATTGGTCTCTCAGAAGTGAGAAGACTCGGAACAGAAATTGAGGAACATAGGAATTTTATTCTATGCTACACTGGCCAGACACAAGGACTTCATGGAGTAGGATTCATAATAAAAAAATATTTGAAACAAAGTATAGTGAGCTTTCAAGGTCTATCAGAAAGGGTTGCCCTATTAAAAATGTTGATTAACAATCTTCATCTTTCAATTATTCAGGTGTACGCCCCAACTGAAAAAGCAACAGATGAACAAGTGAACAACTTCTATGCAACGGTAGAAGAAGCATACCAACTGGCAGACAAACAAGTCATCATAATGGGCGATTTCAATGCCAAGATTGGACAACCAAAACCAGAGGAATACCTAGTCACTGGCAGCCATGGCTATGGCTCTCGAAACCAGCGAGGCGAACAACTGATCGACTACTGCCACCAGAATAATTTAGCCATCATGAACACATATTTTAAGAAAAAATCTACAAGAAAATGGACATGGATCTCGCCGGACGGTAACACAAAAAATGAAGTTGATTATATCCTTACAAACCACAGACAAAGCATAACTAACATCGAAATTATAAATAAAATTAATTTTTCATCAGACCATAGATTTGTGAGGGCAACATGGCTACTTAAACAGTCAAAGAAAAGCAGACATAACTTTAGTAACAATACCAGAAAAAGTCTACAATCAGAAGCGGAAAAGGACGACTTCTTGCATTTCCTTACAGAACAACGACAACCTCTTATGGCTATGTCACCTGATGACCCAGTACAAGTATATCATGACAAGCTTATTGAATGCATCCAGACATGCTTAAAACAGTCGCATAAAAATAACAACACCCAACCCAAAAGCTTGCTATCCGAGGACACTAGGAAATTGATAATTGAAAGGTCCAAACTTCAAACTATAAAACCAAAAACTAAAGAGATCCGTGCTAAACTGAGCTACCTTTATAAAAAGGTAAGTAAAAATATAAAAGAAGATTATAAAAAATACAGGGAGTCAAAAATAGAAAGTCATCTCTATGCTGCTGGGAGTGTGAAGAAAGCCTACAAAGAACTGAGAACTCATAAAAGCTGGATCCTAGAGTTAAAGAGCTCAAAAAATGTAGTAAACTCTCGACCCCAAGTACTTGAAACTGCAACAGCTTTCTACAGGATGCTCTACAGTAGCCATGAGTCAGAATTGCCAGAGTTATTGTCTGAAACCGACCTACCACCACCACCTCAGGCAGGGGAAGTTCAGGTTATAGACGAAATAATCATATTGAAACATATAAAACACTTAAAATCTGGAAAAAGCCCGGGGCCAGACAACATCACAAATGAAATCCTTAAAACTGCTGCTCCCTTGCTAGTTACACCCTTGGCACATTTATTTAACCTCATACTTACTACAGGAAAAACACCGCAACAGTGGTCACAGTCAAACATTATACTGTTATATAAAAAAGGAGACCCAACGGACATTGGAAATTACAGGCCTATCAGCTTGATGTCATGTATGTACAAGCTATTCTCATCAATCATATTATCCAGAATATCAGGAGCAATTGACAGACACCAACCTTGTGAACAAGCTGGATTCAGAAGTGGGTACTCAACCATGGATCATATACACACTCTGGATCAGATTATAGAAAAATTCCAGGAGTTCCGAAGACCACTGTACACAGCATTCGTGGATTATGCTAAAGCATTCGACACAATTTCACATTCATCTATTTGGAAGGCTTTGAGTGAATGCAAAGTAGAGCCCACATATATAAGGATTATAAAACAAATATATGAAAATAGCACTAGTAGAGTACAGTTAGAACGAATGGGTCAGGATATACCAATTAACAGAGGCGTCAGGCAAGGCGATCCTTTATCACCAAAGCTATTCTTGGCAGTACTTCAATCTATAATGGGCAACCTCAACTGGAACAATTTAGGAATTTACATAAATGGCAAACAGCTAAACCATTTAAGATTTGCCGATGATATAATATTAATGTCAGAACATAGCGCTCAACTTGAATACATGATTCAATCACACAAAGCTAGTGCCAGAGTCGGCTTAAAAATGAACTTTCTAAAAACAAAACTTATGACTAACAGCACCAAGAAATTGATAACCGTCGACAACACCCCGCTGGAGTACGTGGACAGCTATATATACTTAGGTAAGCAAGTATCGTTTAACAAACAACGAAACGAGCAGGAAGTCGACCGACGAGTAAAGCTAGCTTGGAATAAATTCTGGAGCCTAAAAGAAATCCTAAAAAGTAATATGAATATAAAATTAAAGAAACAAGTTATGGATATGTGTATTCTACCTTCTTTAACATATGCTAGCCAAACATGGATCTTTACTGCTAAAACTAAATCAAGATTAACTACATGTCAAAGGGCTATGGAAAGAAGTCTATTAAACATTAAAAAAATGCAAAAAATACCTCACATAAAAATAAGAGCTATAACAAAATGTATTGACGTTGTCAAGCATGCCAAACAGCAGAAATGGAGATGGGCAGGCCATGTCGCCAGGCTGGCTGACTCTCGCTGGACCTTACAAGCTACTACCTGGACTGGACCAACAGGAACACGCCGAAGAGGCAAATCAAATAGCCGGTGGTCCGATGACATCCAACAATTGGTTGGCTCCGACTGGAAACTTTTAGCTTCCAACAGAGAAGAGTGGAAGTCCTTGGAGGAGGCCTTCACCCGCTGAGGGGTTCTTGTCCATACATATTTATTAATTTTTTTTTTCCTTTCTTAATGATTAACAGTCACACGAAACAATTTTTGACACAATCTAATGATGTAATAGTATAAAATTATGTAATAATCTAGACAAAAATTGACAAATTTCTTGTAAATGCTAAATATTAATATCCAACTAATTGTAATCGTATAATGAGGACTCGAAATAAAAGGCTTTTTTATTTTTTTATTTTTATTTTATTTTATTTTATTTATTTAACCTGAAATTGAATTTGTTGGAATGTAGTTTTTTGCGTAATAAAATCGAATATTTAGGTTATAAAATTGATTCCGATGGAATGCGGCCAGGAAAAGCTAAAATACAATCAGTAGTTAATTTTCCTTGCCCGGAGAACGTTCACGGTGTTCGCCAGTTTGTGGGCTTAGTTAGCTATTTTAGGAAATTTATATTTGGTTGCCCAGCTTGCTTATCTCCTTGCTAGATTGTTAAAGAAAGATGAAGTCTGGCAGTGGAGTAAAGCACAAGAGGGTGCATTTCAAACACTTAAAGCGAAACTGATTGAGCGTCCCGTACTTGCCATATACGACCCAAAAGCGGACACAGAGCTCCACACTGACGCAAGCAGACTGGGTGTGGGTGACATCTTAATGAAACGTCATCAACCTGATGATAGTTTCAGGCCGGTAGCTTACTACAGTCGCCAAACGACCCCCGAAGAGAAAAATTTCCACTCGTATGAGTTGAAAACGCTGGCTGTCGTTTGTTCCTTAAAGAAGTTCCGAGTGTATCTTTTGGGGAAAGAATTTAAGAGTAATTACCGACTGTAGTGCGTAGAAACGAGACCTCATTCCCTGAATAGTCAGATGTTGGTTGGCTTTCCAAGAATTTAACTGCTCAGTGCAATATAGACCTGGAGTCAAAATGTCTCACGTAGATGCGTTATACAGGAATCCTATCGTCGATGGTGAAACAGAGAACATTGATCCGTTTCCAGCAGTTATGGCTATAAGCAATGATGACTGGTTGCTCACCTTATAGCTAGGAGATAAATAGTGAGTTACATAGGATTCGAGATATTTTAAGTAGCGGGCTTGATGATAAAGGACTTGAATATATAAAAGATAATTATTTAATTAAGGACAACAGGCTTTTCAGGTGTATCGGGGGAGACAAAGAAAATTTAAGATGGGTTGTTCCGAAGGGCAGCGAGGTGGCAACTTAGTAGGTTAAACCACGACGAGGTGGGACATCTGGGCTACGAGGAAACTTTGGAAAGGATCAAGAAAACTTACTGGTTCTCGAAGATGACTTGGTTCGTTAGAAAATATGTAAGCGCATGTATCGAGTGTGCTTACGCTAAACATAATGTTAGTAATCGCGAAGGGCTTCTACACCCTATTGAAAAGGTGGCTAAGCCATTGCATACCCTACACATCGACCATCTCGGGCAATTCGTCAAATCAAAGCAGGGTCACACACATATTCTAGTCGTGGTCGATTCCTTTACAAAATTCGTCTTCGTCAAATCCGTTCGCAACACAAAAACCCAAAATGTGATCAAGGTTTTAGACATGATATTTGAGACATTTAGGGCTCCAGATAGGCTAATCAGTGACAGCGGTAGTAGCTTTACATCCCATGCCTTTCCGAAAATACTGTCTGGATAGATATTAAACACATTTTGAACGCAGTTGCGAGTCCTAGAGCGAATGGACAGATAGAACGGGATAACCGCACTATTTTGGACTCGTTAACTGCGTCTAACCTCAACCATAATGAAAGGGATTGGGATAATAAATTGGGAAAGATTCAATGGGGTTTGAATAATTCTGTACAGAAAACTACGGGTAGGGCACTTTCAGAGGTAATGTTCGGTACAGCAATGTTAAGTGAAACAACTCCCATACTTAATGAATTAGCTAATGTAGTTCACCACGGCCTCAGCACAGATACAATTCGAGACGAAGTTAAGACTAGGATTGACGCGAAACAAGCAAAGCAAAAACAACGTTACGATGAAGGTAGACGACCAGCTCGTATTTACAGTTTTGGTGACCTAGTCAAAATTACAAAGACCGTTTTTCAAAATAATGGGAAAGCTCTTAAGCTGTTGCCGTCCTATGAGGGACCCTACAAATTAGTTAAGATTCTGGGCAACGACCGCTACAAGATTGCCCCAATTTCTGGTTTTGAGGGCATGAAAAATAGACGCAAAACCACAGTAGCCGCGCATAGAATGCGGCCGTCCACTTACCTGTGTTACAGCTAAATGAAGATGATGATGTTAATGGTGATAGTACAAATTACAACGAAGACACGAAAGAGTTGTCCGATTGAAATATTATAAATAGTCATATTTAACATTGCACATTGCTGGGTAGATGAGCGTTGAATACAGGGAACACGTATTGTCAACTGATCCACAATGTTTATTCGAAGACCGCGATAAAAGTGCACCTTAGTTCTTGAAAAGTGTAAAAAGATATCTGTGACCAGTGACGCATCTAAGGGTGTAAAATCATATCATTCCGAGTGTTATTTCTGTGCAAAACTAAGTTTCCACTACCTAAAACTTAACACCTACCCGCGGTTAAAGTGAACGTTGCCGTGCGTAAACAAATAACGACCTTCGGACTCGCAACTGCTCCCGCTTCTTTTATTTAAAACCACTATAATATAACAGACCATATTTTTCGCACGCTTTATCTAAAGCGGTGTAGACCAGTGGAGTGCTATCACGGAGCACCGAGTTCGATCCCAGTGAACGAAACTTTTTTTTTCTTTTTTTTTTTTCATATATATATTTGTTTTTATTTTACTTTTTCATACAATTCTGAAATTCAACATGCCAAATAATACCTGCAGCGGATGTGATTTGCCACTAGACAATGGCTCCAACTTTATGGAATGCGCTGAATGCGAAAAAAAGTACGTCTTAGATTGCCTTGGCATCAATGTCAGTGAGTTTAATAGCTTCAGTCAGGACCTGAAAAACCAATGGTTTTGCCCATTGTGTACATCCTCGCGCCCCAAGGGAGACAACTCGCTCACCCCAGTGCGCAGCGCTACAGCGTACTCTAGCAACACGTATAACGTATCGGATAATATAAACACGACCCGTGGGACTAGAGTAAAATCTACCAAAACCATTGTATCATCCGCTAGCACAGATCCCGGTTTACCTGAGCTTGTACAAGAAATCAAGCAACTGCGAAAAGAGGTACTTGAACTGAAGTCGCAGAACTCTGAAATTATGCTTCTAAGAAAAGACGTTCTAGAGCTTAAAACTCAATTGTCCAACGCAACGGGGTCTCTTAAAGCGTCAACCAATGAATATGAAAGAAAATACTGTTCACAGCAGAATACTATTACAGAACTCACTGACGCCCTTGATAAATTACAGACCTCGAACAGAACTCTCGAGCAAAGTAGCATTCACGACGAGCTAGAGATTGCCGGTATAGAAGAGTCTAACAATGAAAACATCCATCATATCGCTCTCGTTACGTGCACAAAGCTCGGTGTACCCCTGACCGATGCAGAAGTGAGCCGGGCATACCGAGCTGGACCTAAACGCCCTTCAAATGGGGCCAGTGGACCTGGTACAGGGAATAAACAACACCCTCGGCCAATCGTCGTCAAACTTACACGACAGTCAAAGCGCGACGACATCGTCAAGGCTGCCAGGACTCGGCGTGGCCTTACCTCCGACGACATAGTCACCGGCAGGACAACAAAAGTTTACGTTAATGAAAGGCTGACTAAGCACAACTGGGCTCTTTTTCACGCTGCTAGACAAAGGTCCGCACAGCATCATTTTCGCTACTGCTGGACCCGCAACGGATGTGTCTACATACGAAAAGCGGAGGGAAAGCCCGCATTGCAAATTCAATCACTTGAACTCTGAATCACTGAATTGGACCAGCAAATCGGTCCGCATTGTGTGGAGTCAAAGGAGTCTGGTACTGACATCGCATCGAATACAGCTGGTTCGACATGTTCCCGAAACCAAAACAAATCTGCGCTTAATTAATTGTTTGCTTTTGTTTGTCTATTATTGCTCATGGATTTATTTTTGTAAGAAAGCTTATCTAGATTATTTTAGCTTTCAACTGGCACGTACCATTGTTTTGAATCATATTACTCATGATACCCTCGAACACACTCACCTTCTCACTTTTCACAACACTTATAACACTACTCTCACAAATGTATTTCTCTGGAGCCTGACATTCTTCAACCTCTGCTGCAGTATTGCGTCTTATTGCTTAAAAATACTTTATTAAATTATAGATAATTTTGTACTTGACTTAGACAATACTTCTATGCCGACGATCTTAAAATTTTTAGATCTATTAAAAATTCTAATGATCGCATCTTACTGCAAGACGACTTGGATAGGCTGAATGTTTGGTGCTCCGAAAATAAAATGACGTTAAATGCAAAGAAATGCTGTTACATCTCTTTCACACGTAATAAAACTATGGTGCCTACTACTTATACCATCGGAGGCGCGCAGCTTGAAAAGGTGGACACAGTCTGTGATTTGGGAGTAACACTAGATAGCAAATTAAATTTCAATGCCCATTACATAAATATCATTAAAAAAGCATCTCGTATGTTAGGTTTTTTATTAAGAAACGCTAAACAGTTTAGGTGGGCTCGAACTAAAGTATTGCTTTATAATACGTTAGTGAGAAGCAACCTTGAGTATTGCTCTCAGGTTTGGACACCATATTATCAGGTGCATAGCAATCAAATTGAGAGGGTTCAAAGGCGGTTTTTAACACATTTAGCATTTAACTCTTCCAAAAATCGTAAACTCACATCATACAATAAACGTCTGAAATTCTTTCGATTTGTTTCACTTAGTAATAGGAGAAAGGTACTTGATTTAATGTTCCTTTATAAATTAGTTAATAATAAGGGTTTAGATTGTCCAGAGTTGTTAAGTAAAATAAAAATAACTGTTCCTTCTAAGTTACCTCGTCCTGGTTTGTATAAGTTATTTAGCATTCCATTTGTTAAATCAAATTTGGGTCGCAATTCAGCTCTTTTAAGAATGGTTAAATTATATAATCATATCCCAAGCTCAGCGGGAGTGGATATATTTAATGATACACTAGTGCAATTCAAAAGGAAAGTGACAAAATATGTTAGCACACTGGGTATCGCTTAGTATAGTATACAGCCAAAAATAACAATACTTTAAAATACGTACTAATTTATAACAGTTACCGAATCATCTGTTTTCTCTTTTCTTTGTATTCAAATGTAAGCAGTAAAACTAAAATTTTTTTTTTTCAATTGTAACTTAACTAATCATTTTTGAATTATGTACTTATTAGGTATTAATAAGTTAAATTATTGCATGTTTAGATGTAGTTCACTGGTAAAAGCCACCTATGTAAGTTGTGGTTACCTATAATTAGATAAGCATCAGTTAAGACTTTTGTAACTAGATTTAAGAGCATGTATGGTGTATTATCTGTTGGTAATCCTAAATAAATAAAATAAATAAATAAATACTTTAGCCATAGAATGTCAGGTTCATAACTGTCTAGAAACTTGCAAAGATGTCTTAAACAAATTTAATCTCAAGGTGCTTGCCTTCAACATCCGTAGCATTCAACGAAACTTCGACTCCTTTTTGGTTGCATTAGACCGCTTAAAATCAAAAATTGATGTTATTTTACTAACAGAGTGCTGGTTAGCGACTGGAGCTCCACCAGGCCAGATCCCCGGTTACACCATGTACGCGACAAAAAATAACTTAAACCGTGCTGGCGGTGTTGTGGCCTATGTTCAGGATTGCTGGAACGCGTCTGTTACGGAGCCATTTCTTGAAGAAGCCGAATATTTAATGATTACATTGTCAGAGGCTATCAGTCCTTGGTATTTATCGCTCTCCCTCTTTTACCCAACCTACAAAATTTATAAAGCGCCTTAGTCATATCCTCGATACAATCAATAATAACTCCTCAGTAATTGTTGCCGGAGACATTAATATTAATATCTTGGATTCGCTAGACCACCACACCAACGAGTATCTGTGCTTTATGGCTGAAGCAGGATTACAACCAGCAATTACCTACCTTGATCACATATTTGTGAAAACAAAATCACGTTTCCTGACCGGCCTCGTTTGCAAAACCGATATTACAGATCATGATGTGGTGATCCTTGGAATGTCTGTAAATACTAGCCATCCTAAAGATAAAAGCCGTTTCACTTCTAAAACAGACTATCGGGCTATCTCTGCAGAACTCGAAGGTACTGACTGGACTGTAGTAACTAAGCAGGATAACCCTGATGTGGCAGCCGATCAATTCCATCAGTTACTCGACGCGGTGATACAACGTCACACGATTAAAACACGAGCGAGTAGATCAAAATACACCATGAAACCATGGATAACCCCTGGCCTCATAAGATGTCAGAGGCATCGTGATCGACTACACATGGAGCTTAGAAATCATCCCGACGACCCTATGCGGAAATTAATTACCGCAATTTTCTTACAGATTTGCAGCATAGGTTAAAAAACGAATACCAGTGTAGAGAATTAGAAAAAAATAAAAATAATGCTAAAGGACTCTGGAAAGTTATCAAAAACATTGCCGAATATCCTAAAACGCTTTGAATGCCACTGAACTGACGCGAATTAAGATAAATCCCCGCGAATCAATAGACTACTGTAACAACTACTTTGCTGACATGGGTTCACATCTGGCCAACAACTTACTCAAAGAATTGAACAAAACAGAGCTTACCCTTCCGTTCACGCTAAATAAAACCTCTTCAGCTCCGCACTCGTTCTTTTTAAAGCCAACCGATGAAGGTGAAGTGTCTAGTCTCATTAATAAGTTGAACAACGACAGTGCTCCTGGTTTCAATAATCTACGACCTTCACTTCTGAAAATTATTAGAGCTCCAATAATCGTTCCCTTAACATATCTATTTAATTTAAGTCTCTCGACTGGAATAGTACCCGCGATTTGGAAGAAAGCCGTAGTTATTCCCATTCACAAAGAGGGCTCAAGAAGTTCTCCAGAAAACTACAGACCAATTTCGCTTCTTCCAATTTTTTCAAAGCTACTGGAAAAAATCGTCAATGCTCGTTTGGTCAACTATTTAGAGCGCTTTGCGTTGCTCTCTAACAATCAGTTCGGCTTCAGGAATGGAAGGTCGACGGAGAACGCGGTCGATTACTTGACTAGGAGGGTCACCTCAGCTTTGGATAGTGGCCTGAAATGTGTTGGGGTTTTCCTTGACCTAGCAAAAGCATTCGACACCGTGTCAGTTCCAATATTACTGAAAAAGCTAGAACATTACGGAGTCAGAGGACTTCCTTTGCAGTGGTTTCAGAGCTATCTTACAAACAGGTATCAGAAATTGCGGGTAGACGACTGCTTGAGTGTGGAAAAGCCATCTCTCTTCGGTGTACCACAGGGAAGTGTCTTAGGTCCAACTCTATTTATCATTTACATCAATGATATATTTTCCGCTACTGCTGTTCAATGCGATCTTGTATGCTATGCGTCTACTTCGTGAGGCCGCTGACAGGGCAATCCTATGTCAAGTATATACTGCCTTATGCCAGTCCATACTGGGCTATTGTATTTCGGTATGGGGCGGTTCAGGTACATCCGCGATGCTCGGCTTGGAAAGGGCACAAAGAGCAGTTATTAAAGTAATGTTCAAGAAACCACGTCAATATCCAACTGACCAACTTTACGCGGAATCTCGGTTCCTATCGGTCCGGCAATTATTCATCTGCAGGGTTGCAGCGTTAGTGCACAAGCACACTCTCAACTCTCCCACATATACATCGCTATTAAACAAGAGGACATATCGTGTGCCTCAGAGCATGGCTAAAACTCCTTACTCGCGTCGTTTTCCGCAAATTCAACACCCTTTTATTTATAACCAAATTGCAAAATCTCTGAATAATATCAATATACCTATCCAAAAAATGACTCTCCGGGAACTGCTACGCGTTCTCAAAAATTGGTTACTCACCCTTTCATACAAGGCGACCGAAGACTTACTGAAACCTTTGCAATAACGTAACGCACACTTATACGCACGCTTAACGCATATTTATATCCACACATACTTTTGCAAAAACACATACACTCCTTTAATTTCACATACACACACAACACACACTTTAGAGGGCCTTTTCCTTTGCTTTGTTATCCACTGCTAATTAGCTCATCTAGATTTAATGCACGTATTTAATTTATATATATATATATATATATTTAAGTTTACGTTCCAGTGTTTGTTATATATCCATCCTGTATCCATCGCATCATCTTTCAATTGTATTGAATCTTCCTCTGGTAATGCCTCACAGTCCTCACGATACAGGCTTGACCTAGTGTGAGGGCTACTGTTGCTCTTAAATCTACTTACTGTATTCTATAATCTCATAATCTCTGTTGTTATTATAATTAACTTTGATGTAGTAGTTAGCTCTTTGGTAAATAAATAAATTTGTATTTCTATTTGTCATACTGCATAAATACAGGGTGGCCCATTCAAATCGGTCAGTATGGGAAAGTCTGAAACTAACACATACGAAGATTTGTTCATAGGAACCATGTCATTGATTTTGATAATAAGGAAAACTGCATTGATAAATATTAAAAAAAATTTATTAAGATTTACACAATAAACACATAGTAAAATAAATTTAAGTACGTGAAAACAATGGATTCCATTCATTTTAGACATTATGTTTCTTAGAGACATTTACTGCTGAAGACCTACACAAACGATATCTGAATAGAAATAGTGTATGTTAATTTTTTTCAAAATAACCGGGTTCGATTCCCTAGCTGGGTACAGTTTTTTTTTCAAATGTATGAATGCAATTTTTCCTTTTATCAAAATCGGTGACATGGTTCCTAAGAACAAATCTTCGTATGACTTATAGTTTCAGACTTTCCCATACTGACCGATTTGAATGGGCCACCCTGTATATTTACACTATTGTAGGTCAAGGGTGAAATAGGTTAGTAACCTTGACGTTGAAAATGAGAGAATCAATTGGTTCGCTATATTTGCGCAAAATAAAAGTACATCCTTGAGAATTGATTGGTTCAAGGGCTACCTGATGGTCAATACCTCGAGAAGTGATTGGTTCGAGGTTAAGTATTAGTCCCTCGAGAATTGATTGGTTCGAGGTTAATTTTAAGTTCCTCGAGAAGTGATTGGTTCGAGGATAGGATTAAATTCCTTGAGAATTGATTGGTTCGGGGTTAAATTTAAGGTTTTAGTGTAAGTCCGTTGAGAAGCAATTGAATCTTATTCAATCAATTCATTGTAATGTTTTCCAAAGTAAGATTAACTTAACTAGATCTCTTTGTTTAAAACCTAAGAAATATTTTTGTTTTTATGTATAATAATGATCGTATCTGAATGTTGGTGTATATTTTAATTTTATAAAAAAATAATTAAAAACAAAACGCTGATTACGAACAGATACACGTATTATGTGTAGATAATAATTAAATGTTATATTTTTGTAACACTGAATTAACTGACCGAATCTAAGGTTCCACCAGGCACGTGTATGGGGACAAACACGACGTCAGGATGGACGAATGTAAGGTCAAATATAATTCTGGCATTATTTTATGTCAGTTACACTAATAACATTTACGTTCGGAGGGTAGGTCTGGGAAAAGGGTAGAAGAAGAAGGGGGTAAATGCAAAAACGGTCAGTTAGGTCGGTGGAGTTTGAAGTGAGCAGAGTGGTAACGATAAGAGTGAAATGAAATATAATTTAAATACCGTGGATTCATTGTTTTATTGGAGTGATCTAACACGATGTTATTTCTTTAATTGTTATATTACCATTCCATGTAGTAGGACATAATTATCTTGATAGTCCTAAATTAAAACTATACATGGTGCTCGCGAGCATTGCGAAAGATTTTAACTATGCATTATAGTCATCATAATAAACAAAAAATATTATAAGACCTAATGTCAAAATGCACAAAAAAATTTTTTTTTTACTTTTTGAATACTTTTTATCATTTCCAATACTTTTTATCATAACAACAATTTGTTAAAATTTATTTTTAAATTATTTTTTTAAGGACAGGTTTTCTCGTCAAGTCTATTCTTACTTTTTGATTGTCAGGCAAAAGGTGTGGTAACATGAGAACACATTGTGGTAGCATTGTAATCAAAAAGAAGTTTTATGACGAGTTACGTCGAAAAAAGGTTAATTATCTCTGGAACCAAGCCGAATCCAGGAAATTTTATAAAATAATATAAATTAAATACTCTAAATATGCTCAGGAATTCAGCATTAAAATCGTTCGGAATGCTCACGACCACCGTGTATGTGTTTCCAGACTTTCTTCCAGTAATCATTAATTCGGTAGGACAGGACACAAAGAATAATAAAATTTTTACTTGTTTCAAAATTTTGGTAAATCGGTTTTCTGTTTTTATTTTAAACATATTTTTTCTTTCTATTTATATATCTACTTCTTGACTTTCTGTAATCATGACACACTAAAAAGCTTAAACATATATACTGGTATATGATTAATCAATTTAGACGTACCTGTACAAGTGACAAATCAGACTAAAATCGACCTATAAAAACCATCAGAGCAACAACTTTGATTTTGTTTAGATATTTACGGTGCATGATTCAAATTATACATCAAAGGCATTAAAATATATCCATCTAGTAAAATCCATATCGATTATTCATCTAGTCATAGTATACTACGTGTACTGGATCAAGTAGTTGTTGTCTCAGTTTTATCAAAAACATTAATTCGTTAACTTCACGTATAATGGGAAAGCTACGATTTTTTCAAAAACTACTATTAATTTCAAAAACTAAATATGTAGATTTTATTCAAATATATTTATTATAAATACTTCAAAATATCATATAAATCTATCATTATAAGAGCTAGTTATAGAACGTTGTACCTTTGAACAGCTCTCCTGGAAAATGATGATTTTACACTTATATCAGTCAGTATACGTAGGAGGTATCGAAATTAAATCTGTTTGTCCTTATCTGTCACTTTAAAAATAGTATTGGTTAGAAATAAACTAAATACACACAAAAAAATTATAGACGCTTTTGAATATGGGGTGTACGGTATAACCATGAACTTCATATTTACGAATAAAGACTCACATAAACACATACTTATTTACAAACAATTTTCAGTGGACGTCCATCATTATTTCGATAATGGTCAACACAACAACACGCTCGTGCACCACGTGCAGATAGAGTTTAACGAAACGACGGGCTACACGGCCATGCGCTACCTGCACCAGACCAAGGGCAGCCTTGTGCTGGATTACACTGACGTCAAGCGGTTCGCCTTCCCGGCGCGGTTCATCGGCCTCATCGGTGGAGCCCTCGACTCCCCCAGCTGGTGGGAGGTGACAGGTGTGCTGCCCACTCTAACACTCCTTCATCGGCCTCGTCGGCAGTGAGGCCAAGTCACCCACCTGGTGGGAGGTGACAGGTGTGCTGCCCACTCTAATACTCCTTCATCGGCAGCGAGGCCAAGTCGCCCACCTGGTGGGAGGTGACAGGTGTGCTGCCCACTCTAATACTCCTTCATCGGCCTCGTCGGCAGCGAGGCCAAGTCGCCCACCTGGTGGGAGGTGACAGGTGTGCTGCCCACTCTAATACTCCTTCATCGGCCTCGTCGGCAGCGAGGCCAAGTCGCCCACCTGGTGGGAGGTGACAGGTGTGCTGCCCACTCTAATACTCCTTCATCGGCCTCGTCGGCAGCGAGGCCAAGTCGCCCACCTGGTGGGAGGTGACAGGTGTGCTGCCCACTCTAATACTCCTTCATCGGCCTCGTCGGCAGCGAGGCCAAGTCGCCCACCTGGTGGGAGGTGACAGGTGTGCTGCCCACTCTAACACTCCTTCATCGGCCTCGTCGGAAGCGAGGCCAAGTCGCCCACCTGGTGGGAGGTCACAGGTGTGCTGCTCATCCTCACTTGATAACAGGCACCTGGTGAATGGTATGTATAAATGCCAGCAGTGAATTGAAAATGCTAAGGCTGAGTTAGACAGGTCCTCTAGCCAGATCCACCGCTACCATATTGATGAAACGTAATATTTTTGAGCGGCGAGCTTAAGCCTTTTGACGGCCATTGACGACTATACTTGACAACGGAGAGTTGTGTCATGGGCTGCAGCGATGGCTACAGCCGACAGCTTCGCTCGTCAATGTAGTACGAAGTTGCGTGGAACTGCGCAAAGCATACATTTGTTAGCTCAACTTCACTAGATGCGATTGCGTAGCAGTAGTCACATGATTATTCTTTAAGACAGCTTTCAAACAAAGGTTAACGATAATGACAACTTTACAATATTAAGTATTTTCTGGGTAACGTATTGTATGATTTGCATTTTTCAGGCCTTCCTCGGGGTGAGTATCTAGAAGAATCGGGCCAAAAAACTCTTCTCGTCACTTATGACCGCTTTCACGTCAGAGGCGTTCAGTGCATCATACGGCTTTGAGTTCGAGTTGGCAGGCAGAATTTTTAGGGTAAACTTTTCCCTAATAAGGGAGGTTCTGTCAGCGTTAAATCGATCGCTAAAAATAATTGTAAGTACACAGTAATCTGCTGGGTTCCGTGGCCCGTCAAGTGTAGTTGGTGGAAACATTTAAAAACATTTGGAGGATTTTGTACAAAAGCCGGTTACGTTCTGTGAAGGGGAAGTTGCGTGTGGTTGCAGGGTACCTGTTGGCGTACCGCGGGCACTGCCGGCGCGACCTGCCCACGGTGCCCACGGCGCGACCTGTCAAGCTGCGGCACAAGGAGCTGGTGGAACTGTACAACTTCGCCGAGCGCATGGACGAGTTCGGCTACAACTTCACGCGCAACGGCACCACCAAGCGGGTCGACTACTACCAGGGGAGCTACGAGCATTAGACAATACAATACAATACTATACAATACAATATAATCTTTTATTTCATTAAACGTAAATTACAATA
This sequence comes from Thaumatotibia leucotreta, assembly GCA_025490895.1. Lineage (NCBI taxonomy): Eukaryota > Metazoa > Arthropoda > Insecta > Lepidoptera > Tortricidae > Thaumatotibia > Thaumatotibia leucotreta. The sequence continues at coordinate 38,496 of JALPQI010006378.1, forward strand.
AAAGGTGATAATGTTAAAATAAAACACTAAAGATTACTACTGGCCTTTGCCTCTATTTCAGACGATTTCAGGTGTAAATGCCCTGAAGACATCGCTTTTGGTGGCTAAATAGACCTATGCGAGAGCGGCAAACTTTGCCACAAGACTGACAGGGGAAGTTCGTGTCTGATGTGCCCCCAAGGTGCCTTTTTTCCCTTCTGTCAGCTAAGGTTGCGAACCAGGACCCATCGCAATACTTCCGACCGTCCTCAATGCTTTTTCACTACTCCAATCGATTCCCCGCAAGCGTCTCCCAATTACGATGGTCAATTTTAAAGGCCGTCATGTCCCTCTTGGCACAATCTTTAAAGCGAAGCAATGGCCTCCCAACATCCCTTCTCGCATTCGCTACTGCACCTAGTAGGACACGTCGTGGAAGTCGAGAGGGTTCCATCCTGTGCACATGCCCCAGCCAACGCAATCTTCTTTGCTTGAGAAGCGCGGTCAGACTGGGCAGCTGTGCAATTTCAAGAACCCTCTGGTTTGTCACCCTATCTTGCCATGTTATTCTCAGGATCTTACGCAAGCATCGCATGTAAAAGGAATTGATGCGACGCTTAACTTTGGCATACGTAGTCCAAGTCTACGTACGTAGACTACGTAAGTAGTTGTACGTACAGGAGCACGCTCAATACAGAAGCCTGAAAAACCAGCATCTTGGTCTTAGTATTCAGGAGTCTGTTTTGCCATACTCGAGTACTAAGCTTCCCAAACGTAGCAGCCGCTTTACCTCCACGGTAAGCGAAAGATTGTCGGCTACTGTTGAACCCAGGTAACAAAACCGATCAACCGCCTCCAACAACGAACCGTTCAACGAAATCGCTGGGGCTACAGTTGTGCCTTGTGCCAACACAACCGTCTTTTTGGCGTTTATAGTCATTGCAAACAGGGAACAGGCCTTGGAGAATGAATCCAACATCACCTGGAGCTCACGTTCGGAAGCAGCAACAAAGGCCGCGTCATCGGCGTAAAGGAGGCTCTGGACGAAAAGATCCTCACGATATTTCTTGGATTTGAGCAGTGATATGTTATACATCATTCCGTCAGCCCTTATATGCAGGTGTATACCCTGTTGGCTATCGCTAAAAGCGGCACGTAATATTAGCGAAAAATATATGCCAAACAGAGTAGGGGCCAAAACGCATCCCTGCCGCACACCCCTGGAAATGCCAAACGGTTCCGACAATTCACCATTAAATACTACTGAACCCTTCATATGCTCGTGAAAAGATTTTATGAGGCTCAGAAGAGTAGGCGGACACCCAATGCACTCCAGCGCTGTACTCGTATACATACCCTCCCTGCTGACCGTATCGAAGGCCTTGTTAAGGTCGACGAAAGCAACAACAAGGGGAGTCTTTTGCTCTCTGCACTTCTCCTGAATTTGACGAAGTGTAAAAACCATATCTACTGTAGATCGCTCCGAGCGGAAACCACACTGTGACTCGGGATATACGGGTTCTGCAAATTTCTGGAGTCTGGATAGAACGACTGAGGCAAAAAGCTTGCCGACAATGCTCAAAAGGGATATACCGCGGTAATTGTTACAGTCGCCGCGGTCGCCTTTTCCTTTGTACAGTGTGATTATGTTAGCGTCCCGCATATCCCGAGGCACATAGCCCGCTCTCCAGCATTTGCACAGCAGATTGTACAATATTGGTCTCACACTTTCGATTTTGACTATTTCCGCTTGGGTGCCGTCGCCTCCGGGACTCTTGCCACACTTAAGTCGAACTATGGCCTTGGTGAATTCCTCTATAGACGGTGGATCATCCAACTCAGACCGCACGTCCAGTTTAGGCATACCTAGCGCTGCCTCCGGATGTATGTCAATTGGGTGTGAGTAGAGATTGGTGTAGTGTTCCACCCAACGGTCGGGTTGTTTCTGACTATCTGTTATGATAGCACCATTAGTGTCCTTGAGTGGGGCCGTTCTTCTTGCTACAGGTCCAATAATCCGCTTTATGCCCTCATAAACGCCGCCTATATTCCCACAGTCCGCACACCGTTGTATGGTGCGACCAAGGTCCGACCAATACGAGTTGGCGAAGTACATTTCGTTGTAGTGCAGCTTTAGCTGTTCGAAAAGCTTTGTCGGTCTCCGGACTGGGGTCCATGCGGTACTTAAGGGCGGCTTCGCGCTTTGAGTCCAGGAAAGGTTGCAGATGTTAGATGTTGTGTGCAAACCAGTCCTGAGATTTAGCATTCTGATGTCCGAAAACCATAGCAGCGCTTTCAGTCAGCAGTTTTTTGACTTTATCCCACTCAACGTCTATAGGTGTACTAGACTCCCATGCAGCAAACTCTGTTTTGGCCAAACACTCAAACTTTTGAAGCTTTTCGTCATCCCTAGTGTTAGCAAGATTTAACTTCCTTCTACCCGGCGTTTTGGGCGAATGTATTTTCTTCTTAGCAATGGCTACTCGTGCTACAACTAATGAGTGGTCAGTGTCACACTCTGCGCTGTGAAACGTGAGCGTGTGGAGAAAGTCGCGGATATCCTTCCTTCGGGTAAGAACTATATCCAGCTGATGCCAGTGGCCTGAGCGCGGGTGTTTCCAGGAAACTTTGTGGGACATTTTTCCTTCGAAATATGTGTTGGTTACGCATAGTGAGTGTTCTGAGCAAAACTCTAGTAGTCGTTGACCGTTGTCATTCATTTTGCCAATTCCATGGGATCCAACACAATCTGGCCATGCAGAGCTATCTGCACCCACCTTGGCATTGAAGTCTCCCAAAATATATAGGCGATCGCTATTTGAGACAGCTTTCACCACCTCGCTAAGTTGGTCGTAGAATGAGTCCTTAGACTGCTCCGAAGAGGCTAATGTTGGAGCATATGCAGCTATTAAAGTTATTTTACCGTAGCTGCTATTGAGGCTAAGAACCATTATGCGTTCGGAAAAACCACGTGGAGTCTCGATTGCAGAAAGTAAATCGTTCCGGACCGCAAAGCCAACACCATATTCGCGAACATCAGCGGAGTCTTTCCCCTTCCAAAAGAAAGTGTAGAAAGTTTCACGAAGCGAGCCCTCGTCGGGCAATCTGGTTTCTTGCAGAGCACAAATTGAGATATTGAGCCTATATAGCTCTGCATCGATCAAAGCAGTTTTACACAGATCTTGTGCGCAACCGGAGCCTCCACAGGTGTCCGGGAGGCCTGTCCTCATGGTACGGACATTCCATGTTGCAATGCGCATGGATTGGCGAGGCTTGATTTTATTCTGCGTTTTAGACCCAGGTGTAAAAGTTATCGGCGCCAGTCGTCTAGCCAGAAGCTAGTATTCCCAACACCTCACAGGAACAGACTGACAACGGGACGGATCGGTACCTTACTGTCCGGGGGCTGCCCAGATTGAAGCGGGCGGTAACCAACCGGTGGGCCTACGATGTACCCTCCCACTGACGGAAGTGACCCCTAGCGTCCGCACCTACGCCCATTTGTGCAGGACTTATAACTGGTAACTGTCACTTCCCGTGTTGTTTTCCACGCAGTAAAGCTGACGTGGGTGGAGTGACCTCTCCTCAGACATTACACACCGCCTGGGACGGAGTTAAGGAAAACGCAGGGATGCCCGGCACCTGCGCCACCCTCTCGGCCTCACTGGTTGGACCCACAAGAGAGGCGTGCCAATACGTGTGGAACCAGATTGGCTGCAGGAATCTACCGCATATTTCGGGTTGGACCCTACTCGCACCTAACGGGGATTCCGTCCCGGGTTTAATTTTGGAGTTTTCCTTCTCCTAGATGGATTGCAACCCAATGCTTAGAGGCCCATCTCCCCTATGAAGAAGCGCAGGATAACAGCTTCCTTTGTAAACTTAGTCGCCTCATACGACACCCACGTACTCCTTAGGGTTGGTGCTATTCTTAAGCCGGACACCACACGGCACGGTTTTTAACGATACAATAACGTTATTAGAAATAATTTTATGTTGGTTGAAAACAAGCACATGGACCGCCCGATAGTAAGTGATAGCCGTAGCCTACGGAGGCCTGTGACGTCAGTAACAGTGACATTTTACAATTGTCACACTTGTAATTATGGTGAAATAGGCTACAGGTCTCCCCTAAATGAGTATTGTTAACGTTTTTTAGTATAGTGTAGGTGTTTGGTATATTCAATTTGAACGAAAAGAAGGTAGTTCGTTTAGTAAGGACGGAAAATTTAAGCCCATACTCGTAGTTGACTTAGCTGCTTTATGTATTTATTTGTTTTAGATTTAGAATTACGGCCGTCACGTGGCGCAATCACGATAAATTTAATTAAAATTCCTTGAAGCACACGAGAGCCAAACTGAAATTGCTTTCTTAATTGTGAGGAGTCTGATTCCCGATTGTGGCTCGCTTATACTTACACTTGACAAAACTTTTTTACAGATACGGTCAGTTTTAATTTAATACAATAGTCTTTACAATTAATAGACTAAATACTTCAAAATTAACTAATTAAGTTTATAATTTTGTCTGGTTTATATTATATCCGTGTCATATTGAATGAATGATGGAACCAAAATGGGCACAGTTTTGTCAGAACACCAATTTAGTTCCTACTGTTATACTTATTATCTGTTAAAGTTGATGAAGTAGCAATAAATACTTATATTTGAAGATTAGTATATAAATGAGTAGTTATTTGTATTTATTCGGGAACAGGGCACGCGGGGTGTATTGATACGCGGGGTGTATTGGAACGGCAGTAAGCTCGCGGCCGGTCCTCAAGCCGTTCTCTCGCACGATCAGAGGCGACGGAAACAGCGGCCGAGCCTACCGACGCTCGCCTGAACCAAGGAAATGTAAGTATACAGTATAATTAATTATATGTACATATATATTTGATGATCTTGAAAATGATTGTGTGTAATTTTCATTGACGTTTGACTTTTTAGCACAAGGCCCGTATTGAATCTTCCCACCCGCTGCAATGAATCTCCTGGCTCTAACAATGGCCGTCATCATACGTGAGTATTGTGTTGTTGAACGTACATCCTTGTACAGTCAATGGGCCGAGTGGGGATTGTGAGGTCAGTTCGGACACAAGTGGGGAGAGTAGGGATTTACGGTTTTCATTTTGGTACAAAATATCTTTATTACTTAAACAAACCTAAATATTTTAACATTGTGTCAATCCTGGCGACTGTCAAAATTCCATTGTTCCTGCAGGCCTAGACAAGCGTTGATTCACGTGATCATAATAATATTAATAATGTATGGGAATGGTCACGTGACTTTTCGTTCGAATCTGTCATTCTCATACACTTGGCGGCTATGTAAAGTTTTCTGAAAGTATGAACATTATATTTTTCCCTGATAGCCATCATCTTAAGGGTCAAGATAATGCAGCTCTTTTATTTTTATGTAGGTACAGTTCGTGAAATATAAATTGGTAACTTTCTACCTACATTAGTAAAAATAAACATTCAATTTATATTTCTCTAACTATACCTACTATAATTTGTAAACAATCTTCTGACGTTGACTTCTGAGTGAGCGACATGACATTTGTGCAGAGTTATGGATGAAGAGCCTAATGCTTTAGTCCGCAACATACTTGTGATGAAATAGAAAAAAATGAATGAATGACACCAGTCACACGAGTGACATTAGATAGATAGATAGATAGATAAATCTTTATTCATTCCCACAACATACATGGCTTAGATAAAAACAAACAAAATCAATTTCAACAATAAGCAAAATTTAACATTCATGCAACTAAAACTAACATTAGAACAGGAACTTAAACTACAAGCAATGAAGCCATGTGTCGTGGCATAGAAAAGGCGCTGGCTCAGCATAATGACATTGATGTTGACAGATTTGTTTTTCTATTTGATTGTACTAATTGCGGTTGCGCACGAAAGCATTAGGCTCTATTCATCCATAAAACTGCAGGAATTTATAGGAAATAAAAATAAAACGGATATCAGAGAAAAATATAATATTCGTACCTTCGGAAAACTTTACACAGCCAATTATTAGTTATCGCTTATTGTGTATTGTGTCGGTACGATTGTAGAGTGGCATCCCTTCTCTCTCACTTCAAAATGCATTAACTACAAAGTGAGGCGTGTTCTGGAAAAAAACATCAAAATTATGAAATGCAACTACTTATCATTTATAAAAACGAAAATTCTAAAAGACCGGAAGACTTTTTGTGTATATATATAAACACAGATTTAGATATTCAGTAGATGAAGTAAATAGCACCATTTGTATGGGAATCAAGCGTGCCGACTTTTTAGCTGTCACTGAGACGTTACGGTCGGCATTTAGTGATGGGAAAACCTAAACGATTGAAAGACACCAATGCAGCCGCCCCACAACATACAGCCGTCTCTCTCGTACACATAGATTTTATATCTGTGGGCTCGCTCGCTCACTGTTATATTTATTGTAGAACGAACAACACTAGTCGCTAAATTTGACGGACGAATGAGAAATGGGCTGTACTACGAAGTCATACGCGAGAGTATCGCTAGGCTAATATTCATCATCTCTTTAACACACATGGTCGATCAAACGCTTAAAGCAAACGCAGCAATGCAATGTAAACGCCGGTTTGTAACGTAATTCTATAGTTACTTAGATACATCCTTCGAAAATTCGGAAAAAAATATTAAAAATGAATTCACGCACAATATTATTTAAGAATTACATACGTGTGATGGGAAATATGTTTTTATTTTTGTGCGCTGGAAATATTTGGTCTGGTTCAGTTAATTATCATGCAATGAGGCATTTTATGTTTTTTTCTTACGTGCGGCTGCAACAGCTGACGTATGTGGACTGTCATTAGAAATGGCCATCTCAGAGGCTGCCACTGAGTTCGGACACGCGAAGTAGATACATTTGTTTCTTCTAGTGTATATTCATTTCTGTGTACATAAATCAATATGACCCATACAAAATAAACTTGTAATTAGTATCAAATCACTCCATTTTACGGTATGTCGCTTGTTAGGAACAAGTAAGATTGGTAATCTTGGATTCTGGATTGATAATCGTAGTGTCGAACGTCGAACCCGCACCGCCGAGCTCGCCGGCGCCGCCGACCGCCGCTGCCACCCCCGCGCCCGCCGCCGCCGCTGCCACCCCCGTCACCCCCGTCACCCCCGCCGCCGTCATGGGTAACAAATACGATTAACTTACCATCCATTACGCACAAGGCCGGAGTTACATCTGTAAGTATTTACAAAGGAATGAGAGACGAATTTCATCTCCGCCACGGACACACGAATGAAGGTTTGTGATAGTTTTTCTGCCACTATAAGGCGGTGAGATGGCAGCACCGTGTCGTAGAGTCCGAACTGTCAACATATATTCGTACCTGTGATTCTGACAGCTGCTTGGACCTCACGCCTACGCCGTGCCGCCTGGTGGTAGAAGAAATACCGCAATTTTCGTCTGTTCGTGGTTATAATAGCTCTGGTACTCAAAGGCTGGCCTTAGTGCCTTATAAGTGTGGTCGCAGTTAGTAACTGTCTATCAAATAGACCTCTCAAAAATAAAACAAACAAGATAAACATCATTTCAATAGGATAATTAACTAAAAAGATACAACATACTTTATAAATGTCCATTTCGTTTCTTGGCCCTCCTGAAAAGTCATCATTTGTGGTTACATTAATTCATATTACAACTGACGATATTTGTTTTGACAAACACAACTGAGTGACAAATTAATAGGGACGTAAAACCTCAGAGACGAGCAACAAACATAGAGAAGCTATATATCTTTAAAATATGATTCTACGTATTTAGCACAGGGGTAAGGTCAAACGTAAGGTCGTTCGGTTTTTTAAAAGAATATCCGTAATACTTGAATATTTCGTTAAAATGTAGTCATAATCAACTAAGCGACTTAATCTCAAAATATAACTTTCGAAAAATAATGGACAGTCCCAATTACTAAATTGAACTCGATACCACGTCAACTGATTTCAATAATTCATTTTTAACCGACTTCAGAATAAACCGAGATGGTCCCGTTGGTACCAAGTCGGGTTCTGATGATGCGATCTTGGAGAAATCGGTTGAAGTCGTTTTTTTTAGTTTTTAATTTTGTAACCTCACATCATAATCAAATATCTAAAGTGTGCATTCATTATGTTACGCATCCTCCACTGACGCCCGCCGGCGATCTCTGACGATCCCGGCCGACCACTGACGATTCCGGCCGACCCCCGCCGACCCCCGACGCCCCCGGACGACGCCCGCCGGACGACAGACGCCGAGCCGACCCGGAACTACGGCGTCGACCCGATATTCGGCCCGCGCGCCCCGTCAGACGACATCAAACAATTTGTTGCTTCCGTGTTCAAGTAATTATTGTAATCAAAGGACCATGGGCATATTTGTATGGAGAGTGGACCAAGAACCGACAGAAATGAAAGTGGTGTCATTAAATATTTGTATTTTAGTCAGAATAAATACTATGTTGAATGGTGTCTGAACGACGATGATTTACTTAGAGAGTGCCCGAAGAACGCCTCACTCATATAAAAATATCCAATGGAATTCAACTATACACCTATAGAATGAAATAAAGTACATAAACATACCTTTTTGATGACACTGCTCCCAGCTCTGTTGGTTTTTGGTCCATTTTGACGCATAGTCCTTTATTTTTAACTGAATTTGACGTAACTGACAGTATTTATAAGAGACAAACGATACCTATCGCTTTGCTCACGCAGAACAGTTAGTTTCTTTATAAATAATGGGGCTAATGTTTTGTAATTATTAACTACACTCTCAGTCCAAGAATACGGGTCGGGTATTATTTTTCATAGAACGTACTGTACACTGATTTCGAATATATTTTTAAAATTATAACTAACGTGAGACTCAAGAATTTTAAAAGCGGTGATGGAAAGGAAAGTTCGAAAAATGTATGTATATTTTGGAACAACATTTGTCTTCTATTGGTGTATCAGCGGCTATGCTCCAGAATTTGGGTACGGAGGGTACCAACATCATACACAGGCTGTGCAACAAGGTCTGGAAGACTGGCCAGTGGCCACAGGACTGAACACAATCCGTCGTCATCCCTCTTCACAAGACGGAAGGGTCTACAAGAAAGTGTGGCAACTACCGTACACTATCGCTGACGCTAGTAAAATCCTTTCGCATGCAATTAATGCTAGACTATCTGCATTTACAAATCAGCAGATCCCTTGTGAACAAGCTGGTTTTGTTGCTGGGAAAGGGACCAGAGATCAGGTTATGAATGTTCGTGTGCTCATTGAGAAATGCCGAGAGTTCAATAAACCGGTGATCCTGTGCTTCGTAGATTATGCCAAAGCATTTGATTGCGTGCAGTGGAGGACAATGCTGGATGTGCTTGTAGAGATGGGAGTACCTGAGCACCTAGTTTTTCTGATACAGAATCTTTATCTAGATGGTACAAGCTTTGTTAAGTTAGATGACAAGATGTCCAAACCGTTTAGTACAGAACGAGGACTTCCGGGAGAGTCTCCAAAACTATTTAACTTGTATGGCGAGTACATCATGAGGAAGGCACTGGATGACGTGGAGGTTGGCATAAAAATAGGCGGCCGTAAGATCACCAACTTGAGGTATGCAGATGATACCACTATTGTAACATCTAACGAGGAAGAAATGGCTTTTCTGCGGATGAAAGTGAAAGCAGAAAGTATCAAACTTGCATTAAAAATTAACTATATCTATGAGAAGGTGGACCAATTTGTATACCTAGGGTCTCTAATAACAATTGATGGTGGCTGCACACAAGAAATTCGCCGACGTGCTGGGATGGCTAAAAGTGCTATCGCTAACCTCAAAAGGTTGTGGAAGAATCGAGGTATTAGTCTTGGCACAAAGATGCGATTGGTGCGGACACTGGTCTTTTCTATCTTCATGTACGGTGCGGAAACCTGGTGCATCAAGAGTTTGGACAGAAGCAAGACAGATGCGTTCGAGATGTGGTGTTGGAGAAAGATGCTAAACATTCCTTGGACCGCTATGGGAACTAATGAGTCCATTCTGAGAGAGCTAAGTATATCTAAACGTCTCTCAACAATCTGCCAAGAGAGGATTCTCAAAATTTTTGGGCACATAATGCGATCACCACACCACAGTCTTGAACGTGACATCATACTGGGTCAAGTTGAGGGCAAGCGTGCTAGGGGGAGAGCCCGTGCAAGATGGTCGGACCCTGTTAGACAAGCCTGTGGTACCATGCAGAAGGCAGCCCATATAGCCCTTGATCGCGAAAAATGGAAGGACATAGTTGTTGGTCACGATCCTCAGTCATGAGGGAACGACGAAGAAGAAGAACCGAAAGAGCTCAAGATTTCAGTAGAAAACATATCAAAACTACCTATGTAACAAAAAAGTAGGGGCATTTTGAAAACAATGGCGCAACTATGGGTAAGAGTGAGTGGAAAAATCTGAATTGTTTCAAAACTTGCGGCCATGAGTTGCACGCGGCAACAGCCGGCAACTGAGCTTTACATTCATGAACACATATACATATGTATGTTTGAATAATTCTGAAGTTCTGTGTGCTTCTTACTCTTCGTGTCTTCCACCTGGTGGTCTCATCGGCCCCCATCATCACGCTGAGATGAGACCATTTCGTAGCTTTATTCATTTCTGTTTTGTTAGTACAGTATGCGTCTTTGTTTAGTCAAGTGAAAGTCCACGAATAAATGATTATTCTGTTCTATTGTATTGTAACTTGTAACACCGAACACAGGGATGGACCGCTCCGGGCGGACGCCGGCACCACACACAGCGGCGAGGACCTGCGGCCCAAGGACATGCAGTCCAACGTGGGCTTCGACGTGTACTGGCCCCGCGGCAATTGGATGCACAGGTGAGCCCACGCTAGTCCACCGGACATGATACGGTTCTCGAAACTATTAGCAACGTTTTCTCAATAGTGCTTTATCTCTTTTGCGTCTTTGAGGAATTAAAAAAAATAACTGTAGCACTTAGAGACATTTATCTTACACCAACTGATAGCGTATGATTATGTGGTTTCAAACCGCTTCATTCTCTTGGTCACATTTTCTAATGCCTCCATTACACGTCTGCGGATGGGTCCGCGGACGTCGGCATATGCATCCGCAGACGATTCGCCACCAACCGTCCACACGTCTGTTGATAGTTCAGTCTAAAATTCAATCTCGTCAGACGTTACTCGCGAGAAAGATGGACGTTGAAACTGTAGCAGCCGCACCAGGATTTAAAAAAAAAATATTTATTGAGTCCGTTTACGTGCGCCAGTTACGTAATAAATAAAATAAAAATAAAAATAAAAATAATTTATTTCAGACCTGAAGTGATCCATAGAGTGTTAGTAATATAGCACAATTAAAAACAATGTATAATAAATAAAACTATGTTAGTACTTATAATCTAAAAAACACATTAAAGTTCTATTTGGCTCTGCCAATAACTACGTCCACCCAATATTTAGTTATCGGGCAGTCCCACCGTTCATCCAACGCCCTTAGGAGACCATTACTGCTGCCGCGCACTCGTTTCATGAGGGACGCAATTCTTTTTCGTCTGACGGCGAAAAAGTCGTCCGTTTGAGCCTCGGCAAACATTCCCGATGCGCTGCAATATTTAGGCATCCTCAATAGCATCCTAAGGGCGTTGTTGTACTGAACCCTCAATACATTATACGCTCTTTGTGTAAAACTCACCCACAGACTGCACGTGTAGAATGTCTGGCAATATGCTTTAAATAAAGTTAATTTGACTTGCCTATTACATCGTGCAAATCTGCGGGCAAGCATATTAGCGCGCACAGCCATCGCACGTCTCTCCCTCTCAATGTCTAGGTCATCACTCAGGTTTTCCGTAAGTGTATGCCCCAGATACTTAAACCTACTTACTCTAGTTAGAGGTACACCGTTCAGCATGATCCTAGGCTCAACGGTTGGGTTATATTTGCGAGCTTTGAATATCATTACTTCACTCTTGACAGTGTTGTACCTAAGCCCATGCCGAGCGGCATACCTTTCACATATGTCTATAAGCTGCCGCACCGAATCGACTGAGGGGCCCAGCAATGCCATGTCGTCAGCGTAGCTTATGTTATTAAAGCACGTCCCCGTAATATGACAACCCACTCGCGTACTGCTGAGCTCCTCAATCAACCCGTCTACGTACAGATTAAACAATGCAGGAGAAGTTAAACCCCCCTGCCGTACACCGCATTGGAGTTTAAAGTCATCCGACTCCACCCCCGCCCATCTCACTCGATTGATCTGGCTGCTGTACCAATACTTTAGCAAAGCTGTACATTCCCTAGGTAGGGTCGTTCTAGCTAATTTATCCCCCAGTACATCGTACACAACCAGATCAAATGCTTTGGACAAGTCCAAAAAACACGCATATACCGGCGTGTTTCTGTCCTTGTAGTATCTTACAGCTTGCTTAAGGCACAGAATCGCACTCTCCGTTGACAGCCCCGGCCTGAAGCCAAATTGAGCATCTTGCAACTTTATATGCTTACGAAGTTGTGCGTTAAGCAAACTGTCAAGCACTTTAGCAAGAATAGTGGCGAGTGAGATGGGCCTATAATTACTGCTGTCAGACAAGTCTCCAGTCTTGTTTTTCACGAGTGGAACTACAAGGGTTCTCGTAAGTGCCTGTGGAATGTAGGAGTGCCTCAGACACAATGTATAGAACATTGCCAGTACACGAGGTAGGTGCGCGCCAGCATATTTTAAGTGCTCAATGCTGAGACCATCATGCCCTGGTGATTTCCCTCTTTGCATACCTTTAATAACGGAATTAACTTCCTTAGATGTAAAACTCACGGTACTCTCGCCAGTGATGGTCTCAGCATTGTGCACCTCCTCAGGTGACATATGCAACAGTGGGCTCACATTAAATGCACTCTTAAAGTTATTGGCAATAGTTTTAGTAATCAGAGACTCCACCCACACTCACAGGAATGCCAGGTCGTAGATTCAGCTTGTTGGTGTTCTTCCAGAAGGCTTTGAAGTCTTTAGCTGCCCGGTTTGAAGCAAGGATGTCACTTTTTATTTGCTCCTGTCGGTCTTGACACCATTTGAGCTTAGACTTAAAAAGCCTTCTGCTTTCACACATGTAATTATATACAGGGCCATGACGCGGTCGATTTGCTGATACCCACACAAGAAACTTAGCTCTGGCATCCCTGTGAGCGTCAGCCACGTACCTGTTCCAACCTGCGATTTGATCTCGCCGATTGCGTCCTTTCCTGCTGGATTTTTTGGCCGCCTCCGTCAGGATATTAATTATACGATTGTACATATTATCTAAAACACGTGTATGACTAGAATCGTTACATAACCTGTCAGCACAGTGCGATAAGTCAGCCGGAAAATCCAACAGCTTCAATTCCTCATTACATAGCGAACTGTACAGCTCCAACTGTTCCCCTTTCCTTTCTCCCCACACCACACCCACATTGACCGGCGTAGGCGGAGTGGATTTCAGCTGTAACTTACTTAGGTTGCAGTCAATCATAAGCGGTAAGTGGTCGGACCAATACACGTCACCTTTGACATTAACACTATGCACAGTTTCTCGCGCTGCCTCTGTGACTATGCAGTGATCCAACCACCTTTTACACCCATGGGCTTCGCTTGTATAGGTATATGTTGAGGACTCAGCACCTAGCATATCTAAATCGATGCAGACCCATTTTTGAGTCTCACAGAAAGCAATCATTTCTTTACAAAAAAGCTCATTGGGGTGAGCATTAAAATCACCTAATATATATATAGATTCTACATCCGCGTTTTCCGTACAGATGGCGCTAATCTCACCAAAACATTCCGTAAACAACGGCAAGTTCTCCGGCGCATTTACAGGCATATAAACACTGAAGACCAATGCTACTGCACCAGGGAAATGAACCTTTATAGCAGCTAACCTGACACTATCACACTTCACAACAGACACTTCCGGGAACGCAGACTTTCTCCACAGTAGCGCAACCCCACCATACGGACGCCCCGTTAATAGGCTAGCACCAGTGTCCACCGCAGATGTCCCCGTGTATCCGAAATCATCACTCACAGTGCCAAGTAACGGCAAATCGTGCATTAACAGCCATGTCTCTTGAAGCGCCAGGATGTCTCCTGTCTTACACAGCTCCTTCACGCCATCTATCGATCTCTTGAAGGACTTACAGTTAAAACTTATAAGCCTGGTAATTTGAGTATTACTGGCAAGATTACTGATCATTAAGCGTATTTAGTTTTAAAACTCCTTTTTCACCGTTTTGACTACTCGACGCTTGCTGCTCCCTACCAGTGATAAAACGCCTGTAGTAGACTCCCTTTGGCCATAACCTATCATCCAAAAACACATTTATTTTATCACTAGGGACAAATAACTTATATGACTGATAATCTTTTTGTCTCCGCATGTTAATCTTTACTACTGACACCTTTTGGTTTGTTTTCTGTAGTATATAATCGGTTATGTCACTCTCTGTAACATCTCTATGTACGTTATATATATAAACTGGTACCTTATTATCCGCCGCCTTAAACTTAACATCAGCGCTCGTATCCGCATTTCCCTTACATCCAATAAATTTATTTCTTAATTTTTTCCTTTGTACAGTCAGCATCAGAAGTCACTATACACTCGAGGTGTCCAAAGAGAGGTTAACATTTAAACTTTCAAAAAGTTGTTGACTGTCATGATAGTATTTACTTGTGAGCGCTTAACAAGTCACAAATATCTTAACAGTCGATTTTCATTAATTTCTTAACATACAACAAATCATTGATACCTCAGCTGTTAAAAAACCACGGGTACCTAAGCAGTCAATAAGGCAAATATATCTGAACAAGAAGGAAAAATAGACGTTGTATGGTACGAATATGGTTGAATATTGATTGAAAAATAGCTATACTTATTTTAAGTAACTGTTTTGACAATCATCGAAAGCAGTGCAGTCTTGTCATCAGATACATCTATCTCACATTTTTCTCTTCAATCATTTGACAGGTGCTTCTTAGTCAACTTTAGGATAAATTATTTACTTTTCTCTTTTTACAAGCTTTTAGAATTTAGTTTCAACTTAGTTTTCAGTTCCGTTGTCTATGATCGAATCTTACAAGTTAAATTTGAACCATTTCCCAATTTTAGATTAAGCTGCTTAAATTTGATGACAATGCAATATTATTATGACAAAGAGCTGATCTGATGGTGGAACTGGAAGGTAGCCATAGGAACTTTGTGATGAAACAACCAACCCCCATTGTGTTTGGGTTTCTCGTGGTTAATCGTCTCGATATGTGTAAGTTGGTCGTGGGAAGTAAAGCACAGTCAGCGACAATACTTTGTCTTCTTCTTTCTGCTTTTTCGTTACCCCGTCTTTTGCCACGGCCAGAGAGACTAGGGCCCGCTTTGACAACTAGTCCCAAGATTTGGCGTAGGTGCTAGATTTTTACGAAAGCGACTGCCATTCGACCTTCCAAGTTTCCAACCCAGAGGGTATACTAAGCCTTATTGGGATTAGTCCGGTTTCCTTCACCGAAAAGCAACTGGTAAATAATGTCAAATGATATTTCGTACATAGGTACGGTACATAAGTTCTGAAAACTCATTGGTACGAGCTGACAGGATTTGAGCCCACGACCTTCGGAATGAAATTTTTGAAAATAAAATGTTTTATGCTTGTTGTCTGTTTCATTTTATTTTTCTCAAACTTGCAATGAAATATTGACGTTACCTACTGACGTCATATTGATAATTATTAGGTCCGGAATGAATGTACTCCTGCAACTTTGATTTATTACCTAACAATATGTTATTACAAATATAAGTCATATTTCAATATTCTAAAGAAATGTATCCATTTTGAATAGTTTGCCATAACCTGAGATAGATGTATGCAGTGACAAGTCTGCACTGCTTTCGTGAGTTGTCAGTCAGTCAGACGTCAAAGCAATCCTTGTCACATATGGATCAAATATTCTTTATAAGTTATAACCAGAGGGCCTATTGTGAACCACGAACGATGTTTTGCCTCTCTCTTTCGCACTTGCAATGTCGAACGTAAGTGTGACAAAGAGGCAAAACTTCGTGCGTAGCTCGCAATAAGCCCTCAGGGCCGCTACCGCGAAATCCGAAATCATCAAATCGAAAGAACTTGTCATGGTCACTCTTATTATACCCTAATTGAAGTGACAGAGAAAGTTCCTTTGCAGCTGTTCAGCGGTAGGTGCCGAAGCTAGCTAGGAAAATACGTTTGCCATTTGGATTGCAAAAACTGCATTCAACGAACTAATTAACGTATGCGGAGTGAAATTTGCACAAATTTTGAACAAGTAAAAACAAAATAAAAAAAATAAATTTAACTTGTGTCTCAATGCTAAATTAATTTGTATACAATTGTTAATTAAATTGGATAGTTTTGTCGGGTTTGGCATCTTTCTTTAGAAATTATGGCCAATTGAGTACGTAAGCGAACAATGTCGCACAACTGCATGTATTTTCCACAAGACACATTTGCTAAGGCCAAAATCGACGATGATTCTGATTTTTTAGAAGAAGGCAAGATTTGAAACACTGTTTTATAAAAATCTCGCATTCTTTTCGTTTCCAATAAATGATATTAGAAACCCTAGTGTAATGTAACAATTTGGCTACAGCCACTTTTCAGAAAGAGCTCGAATAAAGGAAATTACGTTAACCCGAATCACAAAATCGAACAGGGAGCTCAGAAATACTTCTAAATATGACAACAAAATTGATGAAAAACATCCTCAAACCATGGGCATTACGAAACATAAACAAAGAGCAAGCCTATCAACACGGAAAATAAAAATAAACAACTTTGAAAATATGACTTCGCCATTGATCAAAAAGTGTAAAAAACACTGCTTTTTCAGTAACGGATGTCACGGTGAACGACTTATAGCTAATTTCAATTAAATATTTTTAGCATAATAAGTAAGTATCAATAGACCAATTAATAAGAATATGAAATATAATGAGCAAAGGATTTTTATTTAAAAAGTTTTCCTACAGAAGATAAAATTAGAGGCAAGAAAAATGCTAACATTTGTTTTTTCGACATCAATGGATAAAGTATCATAAAACTAAAGTTATACACTTTGGATTCAAGTAGTTTTTATCTTGCATGAATACTTGTTAAAATCGATATTAAAAAACGTACATGTTCAAGAAAATAATAATGATATCATTTATTTAATATAATATTAAACTTTGTGCAGATTTCATTCCGCATACGTTAATTACAGAATGAAAAATTACAGTATTGAAAGTTATTCACATAAAATGTTGGTGCTTAGTTACCATTGAAATAACAACTGCTAAGCAACGGGTGGCACCTTGGCTGCTGACGTATGTGATTGGCAGTGCGTGTAGATATTAATGACAACTGCTTAAATTTGAGTGCTTAGTTACCACTGACTTTGTAACCGTTATTGACATTGTGATTAAATAACCGTGTACGTGTTAAAGAAAAACTGGAATGTTAAGATATATGTGACGAACTGAAAGCGTATGTGAAAATGATAACTTAGATGTTCATATTTTTCTGACGATTTAAGTGTACATGACTTCTTGGACACCTTGCCCGCTCAGGTATATCTGCTGCTGACTGTACTTTGATCCACTCGTTATTCACCTCCGGTTGTTTCCATTCCCCATCCTTTATTACTTCCGCAAAAGTCACCTGTGTATAATCCTTTTGTTTACTAAGTGTTTGCTTGTTTACCATTTTCTGTTGTGACCCATTGCTAGACCCATCCGCTTGCGCCAACCGAACTGCAGCTTTATTATTAGATGCATTAGGCATGACCGGCTCATCTATCCGTTTTCGCACCTGCATTTGTTTCGTTGCCATAACTGGTTCCACTGACGTATGCACCGGCGATGAGTGCGAGAGGGACAATACCCCGTCCGCATCTAGCGCGCGCGTAGGGGACGGCGCATCCCTGCGCGGCCATACGATCGGCGCGGGCGCGTCACCCTGTGTCGTCAAGGTCGACAGGTTGCCTCGGTCAATGCCCCGGTCACCGCTCGACGACTCGTCGTATGGAGATAAAAAGCCCATTGGGCCGCTATTTAATAAACACGCACCTCTCTTGTTATTTACGTTAGATTGCCCGGTCACTAACGATGCATATTTATCTTGTTTCCATCCATTTTCTAAATCCTCTACCTGTTTAATCGTGGCATACGTACATTTTATCTCCTGAATTTCGTATTTCAAGCGAACAATATCC